>NW_023590626.1:435883-453106 GCF_014843425.1 Jatropha curcas | reverse complement strand
TGTATAAAGGATTTTCATTTATTTGTCAATTAGCTTAAAGAAGCTGATTATATTTATGTGAAGCAAAAAAAGAACGTTCAAATAATATTATCTGGAACATGTTTTGAAGTTATTATGAGTTGTGAAATTAAGTGAATGTTGACATTATTATCGGGATGGAGGAGGGAAAAGTTATCTATTGATCGCCGACGGGAATGGGCTGTGTGCATTGATTGATAAATAATAAATATTATTGTGATATTTTAAACAGGTAGCAGATAGTCCTATTTTTTAGGGGGAGATGCTGACCGAAATATTCAATAGAACCTTATAGTGGAACTAGTATTTTAATAATAACATAATTAATAAGTTACTTAGATTAATCGAATAACTATATATGATAAATAGAAAGTGCTCTAATTATATTATTTTATTTTTATTATTCATTTAATTATCTTAATTATTTATTATTATTTTTATTATTCATTTAATTATCTAATTATTTATTTATTCCATTTACTACTGTTTATTAATTATCATTTGTTTATTGTTAATGGTATTTATTTATTTAATTAATTTTATTTGATTTGAGAAATGGCATGTCTAATTGCGCATTGCATTACGATGTTCAACTGATCAGTATGGTCTGCATTTGATTGCAATGTTGATAATTTGTGCTGTGAATATGTTGTGCTTTGTTTGTGTGGGAATTGGATGAAAGTGACCAAACCATGGTTTGTGAGGACGGTCTGTATATGGATCCGGTTATGATATGATACGTTGACCGTCGGCCGGAAAATGGAGACTTCCCCTGTGCACCTGATGATTACATTATATTGGAAATTTCACAGGATGGCTTTCTTGTTTGTAGTTGCGCACCTGAGTAATCTAGATTTGTTGGTAGCCCGCAGGTGGCCTTCCTGTTGTGAGCACTTGATGATCTAGATTGATTGGAAACCACCGAGTTGCCTCCTTGTGTAATATGGAAAAGAGAAGAAGAGAATGGAAAAATAATGAAGAGGACTGGTCAGGTGAGGATTAGAACCAGTTGGCCCGTATGGGGATCGGCTCCCTGGTGCACCATGTACGACGGAGGGCGAGCCATGTGTGAGGATGGCTCGTTGGGTTTCAGGTGGGCGCCACTGACTAATTTCCACTTGCTTGATTTAATTGAAGGTGACATTACTGTGAGTGCTGGTGATATGCATTTGTGTGATTTGGTTGCGTGAGCACATAACTAGTCGGATGACTAAGATGAATATAATTTATACATTTGTGTGAATGCAATGTGTGTGCAATAAATATTACTTTCTTAGAAAACTCCACATGTCTGGTTTATTTTTTCAGGAAATAAGTTTTTCTTTAATCCGGTTTTTAGGCTATGTTTCTTCGGCGCAGGCAACAGAAGAAATTTTCCTGGTTCTATTGATTATTTCACTATGTAATTATGGCGTATAAAAAGCTATGGTATACCAAAGAGCTAGTGACTCCGCAGTTGTAGGAATTTACCACTATATTTAGCTGTAAATTTACATAGGACAAAAATAATCTGGTAAAACCATATTAGAATGTGATGTATTGTAAATTCGGCTCGAACTATAGAATGCTTTGTAGAAGATAAGCTTGGGCTGAGAAATAATAAGATATTGAGGATTTTCATTAATAATTATGGGACTGAATGCTTAAAATTTATATTGAGATAAATAAATTTTTTTTTTAGTGTTTTCAGGCCTTACTACGGGTCTCGGGGGGTTTTAGTGTTTCAGGCTTACTACGGGTCTCGGGGGCCTTAAGCTTACCTGGGCCCTAATGCCGGTCCGGCCCATGGAATTGGGTCGTGACATGGACTTTCATATTATTACTCGAAAATTTAACTGTTCTCTATTCAAAATTTTCGACAATATATTTGGGCTTGGGCTCAATTTGCAAAACTTGAACTCAAATTAAGATTGTTCACTATTTACGGCTCATACCGTCAAAAATTCAGATTTTTGATTTAATAAAATTCTATAGTTTTGAAAATAAAATTACGGGGTGTTTCGAAAACAAACAGCAACTTACGTAATAAGTTTTTTTTTCAAAATAAAAGTTTTAGCATTTTATTTCTTTCTCTTAATGAATTGGATAAAAACCTTATTATTGGTCTCTAAGGCTTAATTTGTCTGGATGAGGAGAGTGAGAGTTTACTAAAATAAAGTAAAACAAAGTAATTTAAGATATGGTCAAGTAAGAAAATAGAATTTTTTTATATTTAAAAGGAAGTAAAGTACGTGACTGTTTAATACTATCATGTTGTTTGATTTTGACGTATTAGAAAGTTAAAGAGACTCTTTGACAACAGTATTGAAGAGAGTTTTTAGTGTTCTCACTAGAGTTAAAATGCTATGTCTATTGATTAGATTATTCGGAAATTTAGGCTCTGATTGGCAGCAGTGTTTGAAGTAGTATTTAATATTTTAATTGGATCGAAATAGTATTTTAATTAATTATAGCATTCAGTAGACAGTGTTCCATGAAATGTTATATCCATTAATGTTTAGCGTTTTATAATTTTTTTATTACACCTATCCCATCATTTATCTTTGCCTTGTTCCCTGCTTTTATTGTCATTTTGTATTAAATAATTAATCAAATAATTATTTGTACCGAACACTTTTATTTTAAACCACTATATAAACAATTAAAACACTAACAATTAATATTTAACAGCTAACCACCAGTACAACAATTGACAGCTATTAAAATAGCAACAACTATTAGAACAACTAAAATTGTCCAAGCAGACCCTTAATATTTGTAACAGCTTTTAGAGGTTAGGGAGCGTTTCACCAAGGGTTCAATTCCTAATGTTTAGCATTTTAGATTTTGTCTTTTGACACTCCTACCTATTGTTTTTTCCTCCATTTTTAAGGCTTAAAATCTAGGTATTCTACTTTGCTATAACACTCTTTTTGAATTTGGTACTCTTGTTATTTATTTGATTTTTATTTCTCAAATTTTAAAGGAACATATGTCATTTTAATTATTTTACTATTTTATTTCTTATTGTCTTAAAATAAGGACAAGAGCATGTTGTTAAAATTAAAAAAGAAATTTGTACTCTTGTTATTTATTTGATTTTTATTTCTCAAATTTTAAAGGAATATATGTCATTTTAATTATTTTACTATTTTATTTCTTATTGTCTTAAAATAAGGACAAGAGCATGTTGTTAAAATTAAAAAAGAAATTTCTCGTCTTTTCATTTTAATTTTATAAAAAATAATCTTTTGTTATAGAAAAAAATTAAAAAAAAATGATAATAATTTAACACTTGTCACTGTATACATGTATACTCTTCTTTTTTTTATTAATTAGTCTACTTCAATTCTAAGTCAATGTTCTAATTTCATTTTTTATCATTTTAATTCTAACAGCTAATCAAACATCTATTTTTATTAAACATTTTTGCTTTAAACCACTGCATAAACAATTAATGGTTAACAATTAACAATTAACATCTAACAGATAATAGTTAACGGTTACTAAAACAGCTAACAACTATTAGAACAGTTAACAGATACTATAACAATTAGTATTACTGAACATGCCCTAAGTAAAATATGATATTATAAAAATATCCTCCCATGAAATTTTTATTTTAGATATATAAATTGGTTAGAACTATTTTCTCTAATAAAATATTAATATATAATTATTGAAATAATTCTTCTTAAACTAAATTTTCAATGAGATTAAATATGATGAGCAATATGAGAAACAAAAAATTTTATTTCTTTCCAATCCTCTAATTTAGTGGATTGAGAAATATGGGATTTTGGAGGTTTTAAACCCTTCAAATAATGATCAAAACACTTCTCTAGCTCTCCTTCAAATCTTCTTCCCATACAATCTAATAATTTAACCTTACCCTCAAAACCCTCCAAGAACCCTAAATCTTTTCTAAATGTATAAAAGGAAAATCAAATAATTGATATCTTGAGTTTAAAAACATTTCCATTCTCATAATTAGAAAAAACAATTGAATTGAGATTCGGAATGACAATTCTACAAGAGAAGGAAGCCCTATAATTACAATTCATTTAATGATTTTGTACAAATAAGATAGAACCTCACTTGAAATTGAGACTCCAGCACAAGGTAAAAAGACTTGGAATAAACGCTTTAGCACCAGAAATCTTGTTATGTCTATTTTTTGTGTAGACAAAGAGTTAAATGTACTAATTTTATTAATCCTCCAACATTCTTCTTTCACTTTTCTTTTTCCAATGGGCTTATTATAAAACTTTGGATTTATAATTTATCTAATTAGCCAAGGGATTTGTTTTCCATATGATATCATTGGCAATAATAAGAGGGTGGAGATTCCTTTCTTCAATCTAATCACCTATGGTTAGTTGAATTGATTAATGAAAGCTTGTTTTCCGCAACAACTTTTGAGCTAATTAGAATTCTATTTTTATTTGTACTATTCGGTAACATCATATTTATTATAACTTTAGAAGTTGAATTAGCTTTTTATCAAATGTTAAAAACTGTAGCGTTTTGCGTTTTATAGAGATTAGTTAAATTTTTTTGACATTATACCTATTGTTTTTTTTTCCAATTCGGCCAATTAAACAGCTAATATACTTTTTTGTTATTTTAAGTTAAACAACTAATTAACGGTATATTTTTACTAACACTTCTAATTTAAAATTACTATATAACCAACCAGAAGCTAATAGCTGACAACTACTGCCAGGAGAACAACTACTTGCTGAGAAATTCTTAAATAGACTATAGACCCATTTAATGAAACAACGCAACTAGGTTTTTTTTTTTATCTCTAATCAAATAGAAAACATGAAAGAATTAATAGATAAGCTAGAAAAAAAGCAAGCTGATGATGTGACTTTATTTTATTGATTGAATTTATGACTTATGTGGTACAATGAGTTTACTTAAAATTTTCTACTAACAACTATTACAACAATTAAGATCGCTCGAATTTTAAATTTTAGAAATCAATTTAATAATGCAAATTTATTGGGAGAGTGAATGTATCATTTATAGTTCCATGTACTTATTCTTCACGTCATGTTATTTTGCTTGCGTAATTGCATGCACCTTAGCTTTTGGATAAAATTGATATTAAAGTAAAAGAGTATGGACTAAATTATTAAAAAATAGGGAAAATGAGATCATCAGTCTTAATTAGCATCAATTAATTATCAAATAATCAACCAAATCAAATTAATTGTTTCTTGATTAATTATATATTCTTTGTTGAGGTTTGATTTCATGAACTTAGTATAAGCAACTCAATTGTCACTTAGGGAAAATTCACTATTATGCAATTTACATGTATAAAAAAAATTGCCAATCCTATTATAGTAAAAATGGAATAAAAAATGTGGATTTCTTTTATTTTCTCGTTTATACATTCCCTTTATTGTAGATGTGCAGTGGCACAGTTAGAATTAATAAGGATTAAAAATATATTTATTTTCTAAAAATATATAGTAGAATGTCTAAATTGCGCGTCTTAAAATTAAAAATTGCCTATTAATTTTGCTACAAAACACCTATAAATATAAATAAAATTAAAAAAATAATTAATAAACTCTCAAAAATCTACAACCAAATGGAACGGAACGGATGAAATATTATCTAAAGATAAATTATGCATGGAAGAGGGCAGCAAAGTGGTTGAAAGATCAATAACAAATACGATCAATCAGGATTCGACGACATGGGTTTAGCATGGATCCCCTGAGGTATTTTTTATAATATTAATAATAATAATATTATTATTTTGATTAAAAAATTACTGAATATTATTTTTTCCAAAAAAAAAAAAGTCCTGAAAAAGGGGTGTCGATCACAGCTAGCAAGTACGCGGCTGATAAAGCACAAAAAACCAAACCACGCCCACGCCCACGCCTCTCCCTATAAATAAGGAAGCGATGAGCAGAGTAGAAATTTGGGCATTAATGGGCGAATTTGAATTTGCAGGTGATCGATCATCCTCATCATCCCAAATTGAAACCCTGAAATGACCCCTCAAATTCCAATGGAGCTCCCCAGTATAGTCCAAAAATCCAATTCTCTGTTTTTTATTACTACCTGTTGCTTCTTTGAAAAAGATTTATAAATTGATGGATTTTTAAGTGACAGAGACTGCTGTAGGTCAATTTATGATAGAGATGGTTTGTTTCCTCTCTCTTGTTCAATAATGGAGGATCCTGATTCTTGAAGATGTAACAGATGGAACAAGGAGAAGGGATGAAGATCTTTGCCAGATCTTCAATATATATGATATTAATCCGTTCTTGTTTTTTGCATTTTGATGCCATTAATTACAGTTAATTAATACTGTATGAGATTAGTTAATTTTTCATACAGCAGTATTAATTTCTGTATCCAACAACATTCTCTACAGTATAGGTGTTTCTATGCTCGGAAACCATCCAGCTGTGGCGATTTGAAGTTTTGAATCCTGATTTTGCAGGTAAGTTTCGTCTCAGGATGCACCCCCAGTTGGTTTTTAGTGGTTTATGCGTGTTTTCTTGAATATTTTATATGAATTTAGTTTTCAGAGTTTCTTGATTTAGAATTCCGACTTTGATTTCAGAATTAAGCTGTCATGTCATTTATATAAGAGTATTAGAGAAATAATAAATCATCCTTTATCAGTTTATTTTTGGGTACTATTGGAAAAGTTTTTAAGGTCTGTTTGGCTCTTTTTGGGAATGAAATTGAAATCAAATGAAGGTCTAGGTTCCGTTCGTTTCTCCTTGTTTCTGTAAAATAATTTACAGGAAAAATATTTTCCATAATGTTTGGGACGTTTAAATCATTTTTTTAAAGAAAATAATTTCTACTTTCGAAAGAGTAAAACATTTTTCGAATATTGACAGACCTTATAAATTTATATATTTTTTATTTATTAATCATCGTTTACCACCGACGACCACCATCAGTGGCTAGCACCAATGGCCCGGCTTTCATAATTTATACTTTTTTTTTTGCATTCTTTTCATATTTAACAATAAAACTTTTAAATTATAAAATTTCTATTATTATTAATATATTTTATGGTCTTATGAGATAAATACTTTAATCATATTTAACAATTAAAATTAAATTATAAAATTTCTATTATTAAACAATAAAACTTTTAAATTATAAAATTTCTATTATTATTAATATATTTTATGGTCTTATGAGATAAATACTTTAATATTTTTAATTAATTTTCAATATTACAACGAAACAACGGAAAATAAGTCATTTGGAAAATATTTTTTCAGCAAATTATTTTCCTTTACGGAAACAAATGGAGCATTAATTATAAAATTAACCCATGAAGTTGCTTTACTATACTTTTATTTCTTATTATTTCAAAATTAATAATTTTGATCTATAAAATATTTTAATTCTTGACTTCTGTGGATTACTTGTGCTATTCAGAACGTATTTTCAATAATATAAATTGTGCTGTTATGAATTAAAACTTGAATTTACGGATATGAAAAAATAGATCAAATTAATAATTATGGTTATTATTTTTAAATTATCAATTAATTGTTTTTCTACGAATGTGATATTCCCTTTGTCCTAGACTTGTTTCTGTTTTAAACAAAATAAGAAATATTATTAAGTTTTATTTATACTTTTATATTAATAATATATGTCACTTCCAATAAAGAATTAAAAAATTGTCTCACTGCGATTGGTCAAACTTGGATTGAACAAGTCTTTTTGGTTTTGTTTTGGGTTTCGGTCACGTTGAGGGTGGCTAAATTTATTAGCATTTGGTAGTAAAATATTTTTAAAAATTTGTAATTAGATGATATGTAAAAGAAAAGAAATAAAAAGGTAAAATAAATAATAAGGCTGGAAAAATCAAATTAAGCTACAAAATGAATAAATGATAAATTGTCGTAAATTTTCTTTCAAAATAATCAAAATAATATTTTCATATATACAAAAATTAAGTTAGGGGGGGTAATATGGTAATGCATATTTATAGCGACTCTTCAGCTAAGATGTTATGATATTCTGTCATCCATGAACTGGTCAATAAAAACGTCCCAATCATGAAAATTCCACTACCATTAGGATTCGTTGAGACGATCAGATCAATGGTTGGAAATCAAAATTATTATTTTTATTTTAAACTTTATACAAGTAGTTCCACTTTGGGGACTAGGATGGTTACGGGCTTCTATCAGAGTCCACAAGATATATATATATATATAGTGGTTAGTACTTATATAAGAAAGTTAAATATGGGCTTCAAAAAAATATTAAGCACTCAAATCCATCCGTCCATGACACAGGTCCTTACTCTGTTGGTTTTTTGAAAATAAATATTCATTTAAATTTTTTAGACTCTTTTTTTGGATATCGAAGGAGAGGGATTTGAATTCAGATCTATTGTCGGAACGTATTTGTACTTACCACTAGATTACACCACTAGATTACGGCTCAGTGTGCATTTAAATTTTTAGACTTATATTACTAACCAAATCTGTTTTTGAAATATTTTTAATTTTGAAAATAAAAAATCATGTTGTCCGACATTATCTTTTAGTTCTTTATGCTCCATTATTTTATTAATATATCTAATAATTTTCAAAATTTTTCTTAAAAAATATTTCCTACAAAAGTATTTCAAAATTTCTTTCTAATCAAATTGAAATTGATTAGAGTAAATATTAGAAACAAAAGATTGACTCCAAAAAATTTATATATATACTAAAACGGGGGAGTTGCACTGCTCATCAGTGCCCACCTCTTCTGTTTGAGCATGTCGTGTATAGTTTGGTAGTAGAAAAATTTAAACGTATGAGTTTGGTGTAATGGTATCTGTAGTTATCATTGAACCCAAAGTTTGTAAATTCAAATTATGTGTTTTTAATTTTTGTTTTAATTTTTTCACATATTTGTCAAAAGCTAAGACACATGTTAATGATGCATAGTGTTGGAGAGACAGATGGTTTCCATTTTTTTTTCCTTCTTTGTTTCTCGCATTTCTTCTCTTTTTTGTTCTTTGGGTTTATTTGATTTCTCTCTTTTTTACTCAAGTTTTCTTCAATTTACTCTTATCTCCTAAATGTTTTGCTTCTTTCTGCTCTCTTTTTGATTTCACTTTCTGTCTTTGGCCTTTAATTGCATGTTCTTGGTGAGTAATTTACTATGTACTCTCTTGATTATCTCTTTCTGCTCTCTTTTTGATTTCACTTTCTGTCTTTGGCCTTTAATTGCATGTTCTTGGTGAGTAATTTACTATGTACTCTCTTGATTATCAACTTTGAATTTCGTTTTTCAAGTTTGTAATTTGTGTTTGATTGTTTATAAATAATCATTATTTTTAATAGGTAATTTGGAAAGTTTGGATTGTAAGATTTCAGTTCTAAAGAAATTACATATTGTTGATAGTAGAAAAAAAGTAAAGTCCAGTTTTTAGATGAATCATCTACTTTAAATATGAGATGTAGGCAAAAATTTAATATTCAGTACTTTATTATATAGGTTACTTTTTCTCTTGTTTCTTGACTTGGTTAAGAAGAAGAGCTTTGTGTTGTGGAGGAAAGAGGATTTTGAGAGTCCAGAGAGGTTGCCATGGCAATGATTGATTTCTGGTCTCAATGGAAATACACTCTTCAATCACTTGATTGTAGTGTGGGAGAGGGACGATCGGGAAGCTTGATGTTTTTGTGCATTTGGAAAATTTTCAGGTTTAATTTTATCTTCTTTTGTGTTTGTAGGAGAGAGGGTTTTTCTGTGTTTTTGTGCAATTGAGATGTAATAAGATGTGTTTTGCTGTGAGGATGCAAAGATAGATTTACTGAAATATATTTTGCTGGAATATGAAATATTGAAGAAAATTGCTTCCTTATACTTGACAAGGCACGTGCATAAATGTTGAATACAAACATTTTATACTTGACATTAACTTATAAGAGGACAATATATAATTTCAGCTATTTCTTTTTATATATTATTTCTTTTTTATATATATATATATATATATATATACTATATATATATACTATGATTATTATATATATATATAATTACGATATTCTATTACGAAACTTTTGCTTCTTTATACTTTAATATTTTAAAATCTAAGAAAGTAGAAAATTAAAGAAGGTAATTAATAAAAAAGAAGCAGTCGGTTTTATTATTTTCTAATCTATCATATTTTAGATTTTTTTTTATGGCATTTTTTTCCCTATTGAAAGTGAGTCGTTACGTGTCAGAAATAAAATAATCGCCGAGTACATAATTTTAATTTTTGAAGTTAACAAAAAAAAAAAAAAAAAAAAAAAAAAAAAGGGAAGTTTTGTGAAAAAAAAAAAAAAAAAAAAAAAAGAAGTTTGTGGCATTTTGGACTTTATAAAATCGTCTTTGTGGCACTCTAAATTTCAATTTTTATAATAATCTCACATTTGGTCAAGTTAATTGTAACAATTTTTAAAGTTTTTAATTTTTTATATGCAAAATATTGATTTGATATGTGATTAGTATAACTTTTGATATAATAATTTTCAAAGTTTTATAAATTGAAGTGCTCAATAGATTAAAGTGAAAGCTAATGATACTATAAAATTTTTTCGTAATAAGAAAGATGATGAATTTATATATTGAGCCATAAAATAACTACAGGACCTATAACCGAATAAGTATTCATGAATTTTAGCACATGAGATTGCTCCATTGTCGAATTTTAGTTAGTCATGATTGTTTCCATTGGCAACAAAATAATGCAAATTTAAAATTGGTTAGATATTTAGAATTGTGTTTACATTAGGGAGGAGTAATACTCAGTTTCTAATCAAAAGTCAAAGAAAAAATGAAGGTAAGCGTAACCCATAATTAGTAAATTTAAATGAAGTAAAGCAACAAAAAGCAAGCATTGAAAACAGCGTAAGTGAATTTGGCTTCTATCATTTTATATTATTTCTCAATCTCATTAAGGCAAAATTTATCCTTTCATTCTTGAAATTTTGATTCTATCATTTAATATTAGCTATTATGAAGTTTTACATTTATTAATAGAGTTTTCCATTTTTTTTTTTAATTTTCAGTTCTCCTCTCTATTTCTAATTTATTTCTCTGTGAAAAAAAAAATCTATAAAAAAAGATTAGGCTGTTTTGATTGATGAAATTAAAATAATTAGATTTTAGACTGTTCACTTGGTACATATTAAGTTTGAAAAAACTGTAGTTTTTGTCAAATTGTTATAGATTTAATTATTAATTTGCATACATGAGTGAGTGTATTGTAGCCATGGCCATGAATTAGTAGTAAAAAATTCAATAAAATGTATTTTATTTGCAGAACATAATTTTGGCCCGTCTAATTTCCTATTCATATCATGGAATAGAAATAACTTCATATAGAGAATTTGTAAAAACAATTGGAGTTTCGATAGTGTTAATCTCCTAACATATGGAGTTCCAATGGTCAAGAGAATTTGTAATTTTTGTTTGCACTTTTATTTTATTTAATTTTATTAGACTTCATTTTACTTTTCAATATATGACACCATTAATTAAATTCATCCTGCACTGTAATTAATCATACCTGATAATCCATTATAAGTAAGGTTGGTTTTAAATTTAAGGAAACAACTTTATGTTAGGAATCAGCTCTGATACCACTTGCTGGGCCTCAGGTACCACTTGCTTCAGCTCTAATATCAGTTGTTGAGCCCTCACAAAGAATTAAGAGAAAATTAACGCAGCGGAAAAGTAAAGTTGTGACACTCAGAAATTTACGTGGTTCACCCTTAACTGTTTAGGGCTACACTTGCTGTGGCCCTCAGTCTCTCGGTAACCACTGTGCTCAGCTTCTAATATCAGATTTGTTCGAAGCCCTCACCAAAAAGAACGATATAATGAAGAATAACTTAATCGCAGTCGGAAAAATAGTCAGTAAAGTGTGACACTCGAAATTACGTGAAACCATAGGTCATCAATACTCTAATGTGGACATGCAGTGTTTCACACACCCTAAATTTTTATATATAATAAGACCTGTTTTCAAGATCCATGAAGATAGCATACGAATACCTTCAGGGACCATAAAACCAACTTAATAAACCGAAATCATAATACTCTCCACTATTTAAAAAAAAAATAGTTAGGTGCTGTACAAAGGAAGAGTTAATTAACAAAAAATCGCTAGGTGGCCCATCCGAACAGTGGTTACTCCCAAAAAAACAAAAAGACGCACTGCCATCCTCTTCTCCTTTGCAAAATTTAATTCAAAATACTTTCGAACACTTCTCTCGCCTCTCATCGCACGTTTATGCTTCTACAATTACTCTCCTTTAGATCTACTGTGTTTTTAAGGTAAGAGCCCTTCCCTATAAGTACTAAACCTAACTAAGCCTCTTCTCATACCATTTTCTTCTGTCTTTTTCTTTGGGGGCTTTGTGTTCTTGTTTGGTGTGTTTTTTGTGTGCTTAACATTGAGGCTTCGTTTGCCTCACTCTTATACGCGCAGTTCATTGAAATAAGTTCGATTGTACTTTATACCTCATTTCACCGTCTTTATACTTTGTCAAAGAAAAATTGTAATCATCCTTCCCTGTCCACTCTGTATAACCCGAATTGACACCAAACCGAGATCGCTATCACAAAACTTGTTGGACTGGTATGGGCCGGTGACATTGCTGAAATTTCATCCAATGTATATTGAATATTATATTCATGCTGATGTTTGTTTACAATAATAATGTAAGATTTTATATTTTACTAAAGTGGACATTGTTACTTAGTTTTTACCAATAATGAATCAATGTGTCACTCAATGGGCCCAAACTGTCCGTGCCCCAGAATCATCTGTACATGCCGATGCAATAAGCGCTAGACAAAAGATTACACATCCTTAAAATTGGAACTATATTTAATATGAGAGGCTACCCTGTGAAGATTCTGAGTCTCTACAGATGAACAGTGCCCTGACAAGCTAGCAGTTGTAAGCTGACTCGTTTCTATGGTCCATTGAAATCTATTTTAAAGTAATCTTATAGTCATTCAGTAGACAGTTGTTCCATGAAATGTCTATATCCATTAATTGTTATGTTTATAATTTTTTTATTACACCTATCCCCATCACTATAATCTTTGCCCTTTGTTCCTTGCTTTTATTGCATCTAATCTAACACAATATAATCAAATAGTTATTTTGTAAACCGAACACTTTATTTTAAACCCACTATAATAAACAATTTCTAAAACCAATCTAACAATTTAAAGTATTTAACAGCCGCGTAACCATGCAGCGTACAACATATTGACAGCTATTAAAAATCGAGCAACAACTATTAGAACAAACTAAAATTGCCAAGGCAGGACTCTAATATTTGTAACAACTTTTAGAGATTAGGGGAGCGATTTCACCAAGCGGTTTTCAATTCCTAATGTTTAGTGTTTTTGTAGATTTTATCTTTTGACACTCTTACCATTGTTTTTTCTCTGCCCTATTTTTAACGCTTAAATCCCCTAGGTATTCTACTTGCCATAATTCATTCTTTTTTGCCCAATTTGGTACTCCTGTTGTATTTTACTTCTTTTGATTTCTTTATTTCTCACAATTTTAAAGGAATTATATGTCCATTTTTTAATTATTTTTACTATGTTTTATTTCTTAAGTTGTCTTAAAATAAGGACAAGAGATGTTGTTAAAATTAAAAAAAGAAATTCTCGTCTTTTCATTTTAATTTTTATTATAAAAAATAATCTTTTCTGTCGTTTATTAGATAAAAATATAAATTAAAAAAAAATCGATTAATTAATTTTAACCACTTGATTCACTGTTATACATGTTGTGACTCTTCTTTTTTTTTGATTAAATTTAGTCTTACTTCAATTTCTAACCCGTCAATTGTTCTAATTTTCATATTTTTATTCATGCTTAATTCTATACAAGCTTAATCAAAACATTTTTATTTTTATTAACCACATCTTTTGCTTTAAACCACGTGGGCATTTTTAAACAATTAATGGTTAACATTAACATATAACAATTAGACTCATCTTCTAACATAATGAATAATAGTTAAACGGTTACCTATAAACAAGCTAGAAACAAAATTAATTCAGAATAGTTAACAGTTACTATAACAATTACGTATTATCTGAACATGCCACTTAATGAAAATATTGATATTATAAAAATAAAAATTTTCTTTTTTTAACTTTTTAACAACATCTCTTGTCCTATTATTTTTAAGGGACAATAAGAAAATAAAATAGTAAAATAAGTTAAAAAGAATGACCCATTATTCCTTTAAAATTTGATGAAATAAAAATCAAATAAAATACACAAGCTAGTTTACCAAATTCAAATAAAAGAATGTTATGGCAAGTAGAACTCACCTAGATTTTAAGCCTTAAAAATAGACGGAAAAAACAATTAGGTTAAGAGTGGTTTCAAAGAAAGACTAAAATCTAAAAACAGTCTAACACATTAGGAATTGAAACTCCTTGGTGAAAAACGCTTCCCTTAATCTCTAAAAGCTTGCTTCAAATTATTAAGGTTCTGCTTGGAGCAATTTTAATTTAGTTCACTGTTCTAACCTAGTATGTTTGCCTATTTTAATAGCTGTCAATTGTGTATATGTACTGATGCC
Source organism: Jatropha curcas (assembly GCF_014843425.1). Next base: position 438,488 of record NW_023590626.1, on the reverse strand, counting down.
GGTTAGCATGTTATAAATTTAATTTTGTTAGTGTTTTAATTGTTGGATATAGTGCGTTTTATAAATTACAAAGTGTTCGGTCACAAACTGAATCTATTTTGATTATCATTTTTAATACAAAATGGACAATAAAAGCAGGGAATACAAGGCAAAGATAAGTGATTGTGGATAAGGTGTTAATAAAAAATATAAAAAGCACTAACATTACATGGACCCTATATAACATTTCATGGAACACAAATGTTCCTACTGGAATTGCTTATAATATACTTAAAATTAGTATTTTCGATCCAATTAAAGAATAATTTTTCGGGGAATAATTATCAATAAAGGTAATTAATTTAAAAATCTAATTTTTTCAAATACTATTTGAAACGGAGAGAAAAAAGAATTTTTGTTCTGCTATGGGCTTCATAGTTAACCTTTATCTCTCTATCCTACAAAGTTCCTAAATGCCTACGAATTATCTAGGATCTTCGAAAATTCTTTCACTCTCAATGGTAGGACTTGCCTTGTTTGTATAATTTGCTTTTTCCATAACGAAATTCTTGCATAAAAAATAAAAAAATTAGCAACAAAGCATATATATAATTTAAATTTATCTTTGTTGTGTAATAATTCATCAAAATCCGTGAGATAAGGCGATTTGAACCCTTGAGCCAACCCAAAAAAAACTATATTAAACTGATGAATACTGTTATGCTCGGAATGCTATGCGCCAACATACATAGATTCCATATCCACTCCAACGGCCTTTAGCCGGTGAGTACCAAAAACTGTTATGGGGTGCACGATCTTGGCTATTCCTATGTCGTGCAGACATAGCCTTATCTAAGTGGTTTCTACCTTAACCTCAATGGGCATAATGTTGGTATCTGTCAATAAGTATACACAACATTCATATTAATAGTTCACTAACTCCATAAATATAAATGTTATTTGATTTCACATCATTTGCATGCTTTGCATGTTGTTTTGATCCATGTTTCTAATGTTGTCTTTTTGTTTTAAAGTGAGTTGGAATGGCATACAGTTGAAGCAAAGGAAATTATCCAATTGCATTGAATAAATAGAAAATCCAAAAGTGCAAAATGGAAAAAACACAAGTCGCGAGCCGCGCCTTGCAAAGTCGCTGAGCACGAGATGCAAAAGTGAGTAGATCACGTGAGTAATCGGGCAAAGTCCCAATGCGTATAGCGCGCAGTTTTTGGCAAGTCAGCCTATTAAGGAGCGCGGAGAGAGTGCCAAAATGAGAGTCAGTGCAGGGTTGCGGGCACAGTCGCGAGCGCGCAGCTCTTGCAAAGTCGGCAGAGCGCAAGAAGTGCCAAATGAGGAGTCAGTGTTTTCAGATGAAAGTCGCGACGCGCGCAGAAGCAAATTCGGCTGAGCGCTATGAGAACGGTGCTTTTGCATACGCGAGGCTCGTCAGCAATTCTAGCGCTGCGCGCGTCGCGTTCTCCAGTACTGTCACAGTCGTTACTCTTTTGGTCAATCTCTCAATATACAACTCCGATTTGGGATGAATTCAAAAACCCATGTAAAGATTAAACACATAGAGGAACAAATACTTTTCGTATTGACACTTTACCTAATTCCATTCATTTAAATGAGGGTCAAAATTCAAGATTGAATTTACTGCGTAAAATTTTTCCAGCAAAACCTGTTTCAGCATAACTCACTATTTACCTTCATTTAAATTCAATTCCTTCCCCTGTTTTTCTCACCATACCAGTTCCTCCCACTTCAAAATGCAAGCAATATTGTCTCATTAAGCAACACACCACATTATAATTCTTCATGACAAAGGAAAATTGGTTAAATGAAAAGAGATATCAAACCTTTACTCTAAAAGCTTGAGCCTACTTCTTTAACTTCCTTTTTCTACCTCACCCTTGATACTTCACTTCACCTATAAATATAAGTAATTCTTTTTGCGAATACTCTAAATAAAGCACCAAATTATTCAATTTATTGAACTTTAAGAAGGTTTTACTTTACTTTGGATTAGAAGAGAAAGTTTTGAAGTTAGGCGTTAACTCCATTTCGAAACACTTGAAAGGGTAAGGTGGAAGAGGGAAAGGAATGAAAAATGTGTAAAGAAAGATCGAGATTAAAAGATGATAATGGAGGAAGTGCAAATGGTGTCATTACAGGTAAGCGCCCATCAAAATAATCAATGAATTTTTATGTTGAACATCTTCCTAGAGTGGTACCTCAATTTGTCAAACAGGTACGACTTTAAGCACTCCAAGCTTTGATCTTTTAATGCAAATTAAATCCTCACCCCATTGCTTGTGACGTCTTTTTCTCTTTCTCACTCCAAGTAAGTTCCACTTATAATGCTCAATTCTCACCCCAACCGGGTTGCGTTCATTACTCGAGCTAACTCGACTACTTCACTTCTCTGGCCAAAGACTCGGACTCGGGACTAGGATGTCACCAATTCTCCCCGATCCTAAACTTAAAAACTTCGTCCGCGAAGTTTACCGTTGTGAAAACAATTTGTGTTAGGGTATCAAAAACTGTGGAGTATAGAGATCAGCAATTTTTTGTGTATGTCTTCGAGTTTGGTTAGATGTACACAGAGAAGAGAAAGTGGAAGTCA
>NW_023590626.1:384649-435383 GCF_014843425.1 Jatropha curcas | reverse complement strand
TCTATGTTTTTTTACAATTAAAGAGGGATTCGCTACTCTATTTATAGGAGAAGTTACGAGAGAAGCCGAGAGAGCCGTGTATAATTCATTCACGGCTCTCCATCTTTGTCAAAGTTGCATGCCAACCTTTGAATTGCTTTGCTGCCAACCTTTGAACAATAAAAAAAACATGCCCCTTTTTTTTTCTTTGTTCAAACGGTATTTTTCCCTGGGCCCCACTCGGGATCAGTTATAATCCCAACAACTGGTATCAGAGCCTTTGGTTGTTAAATTCTGTCAATTTTCTACAAAGTTACTATTCATGTGAATAGTGAATTTCGTGAATAGTAAAATTTTGTTAGATTCAAAATTCGACATGGCTAACGACGGGGCAATGATCAAATTGACAGATTCGAATTATTCAATGTGGAAATCCAAAATGGATGACTACCTCAATTGCAAAGATCTGTACAATCCAATTGAAGGTGATAGTGCAAAGCCAGAAGAAATGAAACAAAGGCAGTGGGAGAAATTAAAAAAGCAGACATTGGGTACAATATGCCAATGAATAGATGCTAGCCTGTACAACCATGTGAGAAATGAAACCTAAGTTCTCTGAAAGAAATTAGAGAATATGTACGAGGCTAAGAATGCTCAAGGAAAAGTCTTAATGATTCGTAAAGTCATGAACTTGAAGCTGTTAGAGGGATGATCAATTACACAACACCTGAACGATTTTGAAGAACTCGTAACTGAGTTAACAGTTAGCGGTATGTCCTTAGATGATGAGATGCAAGCATGCCTACTTAGACGATCGTAAGCATGCCTACTGTTGGGGATCTCTACTGAATAGTTGGATACTCTTGTGGTGTCATTGAGTAACTCACCTCCAAACGGTGTGGTAACAATGTCTTATGGTAAGAATAGACTACTTTAATGAAAACTACGAAGAAGAGATGTTTGGCCAGAAGAGATGTTGCCAGTACCAGTTCACAAGCCCTTGTCATAGAGAATAGGGGCTGGAGCAAGAGTAGAGGTCGAGGGCATGTAAAGTCAAGTGGTAGATTGATGGCGTGGTGGAAAGGGCTATGGTTTTGATAGAGAAACACGAGTGCTACAGTAACTTGCTACAGGAACTCAGAAGCATCGAGTGCTACAGTAACTTGCTACAGGAACTCAGAAGCATCCGTGCTACAGTACCTAAAAAGATAGATGATTGTTTTTGGAAACAAGCAAAACCCAATAGTTTTTGGAAACTAATAAAACCCAAATGTGATTAACACTTTCTTGTTATTCCAAATCTATCTTTCAAAGTACACAAAATCCCTTTATACAAGAGATACAAAACTCCCTTTGAATGTGTTGTTTTCAAAGACCACAATTTTCAAAGGACACCTAACTAGGTTGAAAACAACACATTCAAAAGGATACACCTAACTCTAGGTTGAAAACAACTTAATTCAAAGGACACCTAACAAAGTTGAAAATTAAACTCATTTCAAAGGACACCTAAACTAAGTTGAAAACCAAACACAAATGACTGGAAATTTCATAGTCAATTGATCAACCAAGTACTCCTTGATTGTTGTCTCCCAAAGATGATGGTTTGAAGGAACCCAAAATGGCCCTAAAAGGAGCTTGGTTAGCATTTAGATTGAACCATGTCACTCCCACCAAGCCCATCTTCACTAGAAATGTCTTCATCAACTCCACTAATGGAAATCAAGACAAGGCCCCATTTCTAGGACAGCTTGTAAGGCTAGGCTAGATGGACCTCCCATCAGTAGATCCAAGTCCAGAAAGAGATGAGAAAATGTTACCATTGTGTAAGGAGGTCATCTCAAAAGGAAAATTATCATTTACTCAAACAGGAGCTGCAAACCGAAGATGAGAGAAAATGACAGAAATTTACATCTGCCTAACAGTCTCAGGAGAAGATGGGTGAGTGACTTTATCACTTATGATGCAAATTGTTGTCATGTTGGAGATGCAGATACCGAGTGGATAGTTAGACTCCGGTGTTCATACCACTGTGTTCCAAAAGGGGGGAATACTTTTCACACTTGATAAAGCAGAGACTTTGGACACTATTTAAAATGGAAAATAATAGTGTCTCGCAAGTGGTGGGAATCGTGATATCTTGCATAAAGACAAGTGTCGGTGCACATTAACACAAATTAACACTTAAAAATGTGAGACATATTCCTTATCTTCGGTTGAACCTGTTGTCTGTGAGTGTACTGGACAAGGAAGGCTATCACCATCATACAGGTGACGGTAATTGGAAAATCACCAAAGGGTCTTTGGTGGTGGCGAGAGGAAAATTATGTTGCTCGTTGTATAAGACGCACACAATAATATGTGCGAGTCAACTGAATACAGTTGCAGATGATGCTTCACCAAATTTGTGGCATAGGCGGCTGGCGCACATTAGTGAGAAATGGTTGAATATGTTGGCTAAAATGTCCCTCGTACCATTAGCCAAAGGTAAAATAAACCCTTGTGATTATTGTTTATTTGGGAAACAACATCCGATCTCATTTTTGAAAAGCTCTAGAAGGAGAGACAACAAGTTGGAAGTTGGTAAACTCTGACATATGTGGTCCCATGGAGATAAAATCACTTGGAGGCAGTAGATATTTCCTAACCTTCATTGATGATTTCTTACGAAAAACATGAATATATTTGTTGCGCAGAAAAGACAAAGTATTCAAGCACTTTCAGCAATTCTATGCGATGGTGGAAAGGGAGACTGGAGTGGCATTGAAGTGTTTGCACATGGATAATGGTGGTGAGTATATCTCTAAGGAATTTAGAGATTATTGTAGTCAGCACGGTATCAGGCATGAAAAGATAGTTCCTGGTACGCCTCAACCTTCAACACAAACGCGTTTGCTGAACGGATGAATCGCACCATTATTGAAAGAGTCAGATCCATGCTCAAAATGGCCAACTTACCTAAGCCATTTTGGGGAGAAGCTGTCAATAATATTGTCTACCTAATCAACCGACTACCTTCAGCACCTTTAGATTTTGATATCCTGGAGAAGGTCTGGACAGGTAGAAATATTTCATACTCTCACCTGAGGGTATTTGACTACAAGGTATTTATGCATGTTCCGAAGGAGCAGAGATCGAAGCTTGATGACAAGTCAGTTCCTTGCACTTCTGTTGGTTATGGAGACGAAGAGTTTGGTTATAGGTTATGGGATCCAGTGAAAAAGAAACTTGTCCGAAGCTGAGACGTAGTATTCCACGAGAATGAGTAGTACTCCACGAGAATGAGATCGTGGGAGAAACAACTTGTGAAGAATCCATAAGTGATGGTGTTGTTGATATTACACCAGGAAGCATTCCTACAGAAGATTCCACAGGAGGAGGAATGCCAGAATCAGAACAAGAAGAAGAAGAAGAGCTAGTCGTAGGGGGACGATTGTAGATGATAACAGTGATGCAGAAGGTGTTGCAGCAGGGGAGCCAGAGAACCCCATTCACCAGACAGAGTTGAAACCTCAGTTAAGAAGGTCAACCAGAGAACGCAAACCATCTACAAGGTACCCTAGTTCTGATTACATTTTGATTACTTATGAGGGGGAGCCAGAAAGTGTTCCAAGATTGCAATCTTGTAAAGACAGCAGATTGCTGGACAAAGCCATTGCAAGAGGAGATGAATTTGAATTCTTTGAAAAAGAATGACACGTATGAGCTGGTGAAACTTCCAAAAGGGAAGAGAACACTCAAGAACAAATGGGTGTACAAACTGAAAAAAGATGATGGCAACCTAGTGAGATACAAAGCTCGATTAGTCGTCAAAGGCTTTACTCAAAAGAAAGGTATTGACTTTGATGAGATTTTTTCACCAGTTGTGAAAATGAATTCTATTCGAGTGGTGCTAAGTCTACTAGCTAGTTTGAATCTTGAGTTGGAGCAGCTTGATGTAAAGACCGCATTCTTGCATGGGGATCTAGAGGAAGAAATCTATATGGAACAACCAGAAGGTTTTCAAAGTCAAGGGAAAAGAGGACATGATTTGTCGGCTTGAAGAAGAGCTTGTACGTTGAAACAAGCACGCGACAATGGTATAAAAAGTTTGATTCTTCATGGTGAAATCAAAGGAACAAAAAGGACAAATGCGAGATCCTTGTGGTATATGTTCAGAAATTCCCTGATGGTTAAATTTATCATCCTTCTCTTATATTGTTGGATGATATGCTAAATCGTTGGACCAGATGCACATATATTAGCAAGTTAAAGAGTGATTTGTCAAAAGCATTTGACATGAAGGATTTGGAATCGGCAAGGCGAATTCTCCGGAAATGGAGATTATTCGAGACAGAAAAATCCTGCAAGTTATGGTTATCGCGGGAAAAATATATTGAACGAGTTCCTAGAGAGGTTCAACATGAAGAAGGCGGGGGTAAACCAGTTAGCCACTCCGCTTGCCGCCTCATTCAAGTTGAAGTAAGAAAATGGCCTACCCATCAACAGAGAAAGGAAAAAGGAGATATCTTAAATGTTTCCATTATTCTTCAGCGGTCGGAAGTTTAATGTACACAATGGTGTGTATGAGACCAGATATCGCTCATGCAGTTGGCGTTGTGAGTCGATTTTTGTCAAATCCCCAAAAGACATATTGGGAAGCAGTAAAGTGAATTTTCAGATACCTGAGAGGAACTTCAAAGTTATGTTTAACTTTTGGAGGTGAAAAGGCTGCACTTGTTGGTTACACAGATGCAGATATGGCCTATGATCTTGATGAAAGGAAATCTACATCAGGATACCTATTTACATTCTCGGGGAAGCTATTTCATGGCAGTCAAGATTACAAAAATGTGTTTCGTTATCAACGACTGAAGCAGAGTACGTTGCAGCAACGGAAGCAGGAAAGCTTTGGTTAAAGCGATTCTTTCAAGAATTGGGTGTGCAGCAGGAAGAATATATAGTTTATTGTGATAGTCAAAGTGCGTTATAGACTTGAGCAAATGAGTTAGACTTGAGCAAAAATACTATGTATCATGCACGAACGAAACACATTGATGTAAGATATCATTGGCTTAGATCTACCATTGAAGAGAAGCAGTTTCAGTTGCGAAAGATCTACACAGACAGAAATGCTGCGAATATATTGACAAAGGTCATTCCGAAGGAGAAGTTCGAGTTATGTGTCAAAGCAGCAGGGATGGAGAGTCCCACAACCCTCTGATACCACTCTGTCACGAGCCTAGAGTCTCGCGCAGCACAGCTCCCGTGCGGCGCCCCGAGAGCCTGCCCACTTGGCAGTACTTTGGCTCCGAGGCAAGCCTTGCCATACCATACCACACTGGTTTCGCCTTGCCATGGGCTCATCAGGGGAGCGGCCCAGCTCCCGACCAGTTGTGCCCCGCGGCACAATACCCCGCCTGCATGCAAACTTTGCATGGGGTAAGGGCTACTAGGGTGGAACAATGACTTAATATGCTAAGCCGCCCCAACCCGCGCAGGTTGAAACGCAGCTAGGTACGCTCTTCAATGAGGGCCTAACACGGTCACGGAATTTGTCCGTGACATAATCCTCACTTGACTAGTCCTCTCATTGTTTTTCCATTCTCTCTTTCCTTTTCCATACCGACAAGAGGCTACCCTGTGGTTTTCCATATCATTCTTATCATATCATCAGATGCACACGAGGTGCCGATCTCCCATACGGCCAACGGTCTCGTGGACCGCCCTCACAAACCCATGGTGACCCACTTCACGCCCTCACAAACCCATGGTGACCCACTTCATCCCAACTCTACACAAACAAGGCATAGCATTATCACATCACAATTAATCAAGTATTGCCATTAAATGCAGACATATTGATCAATTAAACATCATAATGCAATGCACAATTAGACATCCATACTCGAATGCAAATAAATAAATAAATAATATTAACAATAAACAACAATGATAAAATAAATAAATAATTGAATAATTAAATGAATATTTATGATAATAATAAAATAATTAGAGCGCTGTATTTATTATATATCAAGTTATAGATTTAATCTAAATAAACTTATTAATTATGTGTAGCCTAGGTTCTACCGAAATTTCGGGAACATTTCCCCTAAAAATTGGACTATCCACCTGTTTAGATATCAAAATATTATTATATATTTATCAATCAATACATACAGCCCATCCGTCGGGCAATCAATCAGCTTAATTCCCATCCTCCTTTCAAAACAACCATGTCAACAGTCAACATGCACCAATTAATTTACAAATTATAATAACCTCCAAGGGCATGTTTCCAACGATGCATGTTCCAACGATATTATTAATTGTTCTCTAACTAATTATCAAATAAATGTACAATTTATAAACAAAACTTGTATCAATAAGTTAAATTCAACCATCCTTGTTTGATAGTTACCTAGCCTTTAAATATTATAGAACTCTTTATCAAACCTTCATTTCTTCATCCTTGGTTAAAGGTGACAATCACATATTTATACCTTTATCAAATTTTATATTACCCACTAAGAACAAATGCTTCAATTAAACTAAAATTTAATGAATACATCTACTAAGAAATCAATTTACAACTTAAAATATACCAACTAACTAATTCTTAACTCTTAACAAGAATGTAAATCTGACTACTTTCAAATTTCCATATCAGGCCAATAATCTATATAAAATGATTGAAGATAGCTGCCTGCCACTACCAAAGTTTCTTAATTCTTTCATGCAAATTTAGTCATTAGAACCTCTTTACATCCAACAAGAAGTTTATTGAAAGAGCACATTTATTCCAACAATATAAACTTGGGTTCAAGCAAAAAAATCCATGATTTTCTCTAAACTAGAAGCTTTTTTTTTGGCCATTAACTAGAAGCTGCCATTATATCAAAGAAACCTTGAGTTATTGATTAAACTCATACATCATATGCTACTTAACCCATTTCCCACCAAGAACTTAGTTTATAACTTCGTTTGCATTATACAGCAATAATTGTTCAAGCTAATTAGTTAAAATGGCATGCTGCCATTTCAGGTTTCTCAATTCTTTCGCCATTTTAGTTTATAGTTCACTTGAAATGGTACAATTAAGGTTTCCTTCATAACATACCAAGAACTCAACCAACGACCAAAAATACCTACTATCATACTAAGGAATCATCATTTCCTTACAAAATTCATAATAGATTCAATAATCTAGCTATTCTATATATGAATTCAATTTATAGCTTCCATTTATATTTTTTTTATCAAAATTTCTTAGTTAATCTTCATAACAGTAGCTAAGAATTTCCATTTCTATATCAACTCTCCTATTCAGGATCAAAATTCATGAAATTCAAAAATATTCATGAAATGTATTGAAAAAGGGTTTTAAATAATTTACCCAACTCCGTCAGAAATTCGAAAAGGAGCAGGATAGCGCGACTGTACCTATTGCGAGGCGACTGTACCTATTGCGAGCAGCTCCTGGCTTTGCTGCGCCAGCCGGAACAGGAAGGGGAGAGTGAAGAAGAGACCGAAGCTTCTTCATCGACAAGAGAGGAATCGACGCCGCCGGAAAATCAAGTAGGAGGAGGCTCGACGCGATTTTTCGATCGAAGAATGTCGCGGCTCTCCTGCACCTTCTGCGTACGCCAAAGACGAAAGAGAGATGAGAAGGGAGGCCGGAATCCACTGCGGCGTGGAGGCGACGGCAAGGCGTGGTGCTGGTCTCCGGTGATCGAAAAACGAGAGGAGGAGAGGGCAAGGTGAGGTCGATGCTGGAGAGGAAAGGAAGAAGAAGAAGAAGAAGAAGAGAAAAGAAAGAAAGTAGGTCAGTTTCTAGATCATTCTGGTTCGATTCTGAAACAACCCGTAATTTTATTTTCAAAACTTTAGAATTTTATTAAACCAAAAATCTGAATTTTTGACAGTATGGGCCATAAACAGTGAACAATTCCAATTTAAGCCCAAAAGTTTCACGAGTTGGGCCCAAGCCCAAATAAAATGTCGAAAAGAAATTTTGAATCGTAAACAGTTAAAATTTTTGAGAAATAATACATACGAAACCTCAAAATTTAACATATTATGAATATATATATAAATTAATTATCCTAAAAACCAAATATTGTTACTATTAATATGTTTATTATTATTATCAAGAAAATAAAGAAAATATTACGGAACTGAACTAAACAGTTAAAATAAATTGAACCAGGCCTGAAAATCAGTTTAATTTGTCGAGGACCACACGAATAATCCAAAAACCGAGTGAAAAACTTGAAAATCAACTTGAAAATCAAACGAAATGAGACCAAATCACTAAATCAGACCAAACCGGTTTGAATTGAACCGGAATGGCCTAGAATTTGCTAGAAACCGCCTTTCTTCTTTCTTTTTTCTTTTTCTTCTTCTTCTTCGGCGCGACCTGGTGGCCTCTCCTCTCTGGTTTTCCGACCACCAGAACCAGCGCCTCCTCGCCGCGCATCCTTGCCACGCCGCCACCTCACTGCAGCACCGACCTCTCCTCTCTTTCCCTTTTCGTTTATGGCGAACGCAGCAATGGCAGGAGACCAGCGCCTCGGCCACCACTTCCTTTTCATCGCCTCCTCGTTGCAGCAGCTCCGGTCTCTCTCTTTCTCTGCTCCTCCAGCGAAACCAGCCAAGGATCGGCCGGTTGAGCTCTTCCATTCCCTCTAGCGACCTCATCGACCACGATCCTCTCCAGCTCTAGCCAAGCTAATGCCAGCAGAATTAGATCTTGGGTAGTAGAGCAAATTTCGGTCTTTCGGTCATTTTTTAACCGAAAAAAAAAATTCAATTTTTCAGCTCGTTTTACAGCTAGGGTTAGTCATCTTTAACTTCCTTTTTGCATGTTTTTGTGAATTCTTTGTGCTAGGATATGGAATTTCATGTTATTAGTTTCAAGCTAGAGTAAGGATTAAAATCCCTATATATTCTATTTATGCAAATTTTAGGGAAAGGTTTGATTTTATTTACTAACTATAATTAAAACACATTAAAACACATTCTAGTGAGTGTTTTGAAGTGATTCATGTAGTTTTAGATTAGAATTGAGTATTGAATTTAAAGTGGCAGCCTTTAGCTAAAGAAGATTATAGTTTTTGTTGAGTTAAGTCCATATTTGGTGGTAGAACCATGTCTTTCATAACTGGTTGTTAATGTAAAGGTTTGATGATCGAGATAGAACAAAAATGAGAATTTTCTTGAAATGGCAGCAACTATTTTTAATTATTCCTATAAAGTATTGCTGGATATAGTACATATGGTTTTGTTTGACGAGGATGATGATTTACAGGTCAATAAACTGAATCATGAGACCCCTGTTAATTATGACAAAGTTTTATGAGTACTAAGAAATTTCTGGCAAAAAGCAGTAGCTATTTTCAATTATTTCTATTGATTATTGTTTGACATGGTATAATTAAGGTTGTAAATCTAATTCTTGCGTGAAATCTAATTCTTGCGTTGAATTAGTTAGTGGTGTGATCCATGATAGCAAAAGCTAAGGATATTTTGTGCAAGTAAGTAAATACCACAATGGTGAATGCTTGAAGCTTGGATTGTTAATAGCTAAAGTTTTGTATTGTGATTAAATTATCTTATTACTATTTATTGATAATGGAGGAAGGGAAAATTAATTTGTTTGATTGCCCGATGGATGGGCTAGCTGTGGTATATGTATTGGATGGATATAATATTGTTTGATATTTGCGCAGGTAGATTAGTCCCAATTTTTAGGGGAGGTGCTGCCGAAATTTCGATAGAACTTAGACTAGGTAATTAAACAATATAATTAATAAGTTTATTTGCATAAATCCTATATTTGATACATAATAAAATAAAGTACTCTAACTATTTATTTTATTATCATTATTATTCACTTAAGTATTTCCATTATTTTATTTATTTTATTTTTCATTATTATGTTTTATTATTATTATTATTTATTATTATTATTTATTTTATATTGGTTTAAATTTGTCAACACTATTCACTTATTTATTTATGCATTTGATTTTGGATGTCTAATTGTGCATGCATTACGATGTTTAATTGCATAATATGCTTGCATTTTAAATGCACAGATTGCAATGTTTGATTAATTGTGTTGTGATATTGCTGTGCTTTGCTTGTGTGGAATTGGGATGAAGTGGGTCACCATGGGTTTGTGAGACTGTTTTTATTATACGGATCCTGATTCTGATTTTTGTTATATTCTGATTCTGTTATATGGATCCCGATTCTGTTTCTGTTAGCCGGGTAAATGGGAGATCGGAGCCCCCGTGTGCACCTACCGTTACCGTTATCGGGTTGACTTCTCGTCGTTGCGCACCGGACAGTCTAGATTTGATCGCAGCCCGCAGGGTGGCCTCCTGTTGTGAGCGCTTGATGATCTAGATTGGATGAGATCTAGATTGGATGGAGACCACCGGTGTTTGCCTCCTGTTTGTATGAAAAAGAAAAAGGAGAGGGTAGAAAAACAATGAGAGGGCTTGGTCAAGTGAGGGATTAGGACGGAGATCGGCCAGTATGGGGGATCGGCTCCTGGTGCACATGTGAGAGGATGAGCCATGTGGGGGAGGACGGCTCATCGTGGGTTCGGTTGACTCCACTTGAACTAATTTCCACGTTGATGTGATTATTTGAAGGTGATAGTTGTTTGTGAGTGCTTGGGAGCATACATTCGATGTGAACTGGGTGCGTGAGCATATAACTGTGGATGACTAGATTGATATATTATTTACACATTTGTGTTGAATGTGTGTGTTGTGCATAATAGTTACTCCTTAGAAAGCTCACATATCTTGTTTAATTTTTCAGGGGAAAGGTAAGTTTCTCTTTAATTCGGTATAAGCTATGTTCCTTCGTCGCAGAGCTAGGAAGAAAATTTTCCTTAGACCAATAAATATTTTGGCTATCGTATCTAGGATGTATAAAAATTTATTATATCTATTAGTTAGTGACTCCGCAGTTGTTAGAAATTGTATACAAATTAGTCGTTGTATTAAACATAGGCAATCATAATTATGTGAGCCCATATTAAAAATGTGGTGTCATTGTTATTGGCCAAACTGATGGAATGTTGTAGCTGATAAATTTGGGCAAGATTTAAATAAAATCTTGAGATTTATTTTTCCTATAAACATGGGGCCTGAATGTTTAATATTATATTGAGATAGTAATTTTTAATGTTCAGGGCTTTACTACGAGGGCCTCGGGAGCCTTAAGCTTACCTGGGCCCCTAGTGCCGGTCCGGCCCATGGAATCGTGTCGTGACAGATTTAACCAGTTTGGGTCTAATCAATGATTTGGATCTTGATTTTTGGCTCGGTTTGCAGGTTTTTTCACTTGTTTTCAGATTATTCGTTCTGTTGGTTTTTCAAAAAATCAATTTTGATTTCTTCTCCGTGGTCTATTCGATTTATTTTGATTATTATTAGTTAGGTTCCATAACATTTTCTCCATTTTACTCAAATAATAAAAAATATTAATAGTAATGATATTTGATTTTTAGAGTAAAATTTAATTATTAATAGTAATGATATTTGATTTTAGAGTAATTAATTTATATATATTCATAATAGATTAAATTGCTGGAGTTTCATATTATTTCTCGAAAATTTTTAATTGTTCTCAATTTGAAAATTCCGACAATATATTTGGGTTTGGGCCCAACTCACAAAACTTTGGACCCAAATTTAAGATTGTTTGGTGTTTATAGCTCATATAGTCGAAAATCGAGATTTTTGATTTAAAAAAAATTTGAAAGTTTCGAAAATAAAAATTCGGGGTATTTCATTATATTTTAAATGCAAATAAATATTGATAATTGGCTATGATTTATATTCTTGACCAATAATTATTAATGATTGGTACAACTACAAATAATCAATAAATTCTTATTCTTGACCACTAATTATTCAATAAAACTGAATAGTTGTTCATCATTCATGATGAACTTCATATACCTGAATCCAAATCTCATTCTAAACTAAGAATTAATCTCTTTATCTTTTTGTCATTTACTTTAGTGCCATTTAAGATTCTGTCTTTTAATTTTCAAAGTCATTTACTTTCTCGCACCTTTGTTATATTGCCCTTTACTTAATGAGCTAACCTCATTAAAATTCATCTTGATTCTTTTATGTTAATAATTTTTCATTGTTTTATTCTTATGATTGATTCGGTGCTATATATTGAGCTTAATGTAAAGAGTCCTTATTGGATTTCATTTATTGTTAATGTGTAATATATACGAATTTTGAAAATTTTAATGGGTTAAAATGGTAGAATGTAAAATAGGTTATTGGCTTTAACTCTATTCTGCTCCCTCTTTCTCTTGATGGATTTAATTTTACACTTTGTGTATTTGCTGATGTTCATGATTGTCATATTTCAAAATTGCATTAAAACTCATTTTCACCTCAATTAAAGTTAATTCTATTATCAAAATTGAGAATGAATGGACAATGAAGGAGGTCAGTTTTCTAACCGAATGGTTTGGGTGCCTAACACCTTCTCATGACCATATATAACTCCCTTACGTAGTCTCTAGTTAAAATCGAGTTAGTCATTTCCAAAGAAATCACTAATTCGTGAATTTTTACTAAAGAGGGTCGCGACTTTAAAAATAAATCTTTTACCAAAGTAAGAGTCTTTTTTACAAAACTCCTTTTCTAAATAAGATTGCATTTCTGAGGAATAATGAATGGGTCTAATAAAAGAAAATCGACCTTTATAAATTAAAATAAACTAAGCTCGTCTTTAGTTTATTTTCAATCATTGAAAAAACCATTATCCTCTGGATGCAATTACTTTTCGATACTTCATCAATTTAACAGTGCATGAAAAACTTGAATTGTATTTGATGAATGTGGTTACAATCTATCAATATGGCTCACTTGATAATGACATTTATATGAAAATTCCTGAAGGATTTAAAATACCTAAAGCGTATAAGTTAATTTCCAAAGAACTATATTTGATCAAATTACAAATATCTTTGTATGGTTTAAAGTAATTTGGGATGCATGTGGTACAATCACCTCAGTACATACACTACGATAAAATTGGTAAATTGGATAGATAAATCGGTTGCTAAATGGACGTAGCGACCGATTTGAGAAAAAAATAAATCAGTCGCAAAAGTGCTCGTCGCAAATAATTTTGCGACCGATTGTCTAAGCGGTCGCAAATTAGCGATCGACTAATTGGTCGCAAACTTATAAATATCGGTTGCTAATTAGCGATCGACTAATCGGTCACAAATTGGTCGCAAAAAATATCAATCGCAATTATCAAACATGGTCGCAAATGCTGAAATTGATTGGTTGGTGATCTGTCGCAAATTTAAATTTAACGGTTATAATTTGATTGCAGTTCGGTCACTAGTCGGTCCACAAAATATAATTACAAGCAAAAAAGAATTTAATAATATTAAAAACCATAAAAAAGAATTTAATAATATTAAAAACCATAATTTTTTTCCACCATTAAAATCGACATATATATACATATCACAAGCATCATAGAAACAATAGCACTAAGAAAATCTAAGAAAGAAATGTAAATGTAATGTAAAATACAAAATATGAAAAAATCAACGACAATCTAAGAAGCATCATCCTCGTCCACATGTACTGCGACCTCAGCCATGACCTCCACGCGAACCACTGCCGAACGCGTCTGAATTAACCGCCCTGCCTTTAGCCATCTCTACTACACATAACAGAACTTACATATGTATATATACAATTATATAAATTTTAGAACATGTGGTAAATATATATAAATATGTATAAGGGTAACTATATATATGTAAACTTACTAAGGTTATTTCTAACTAAGGTTAACTATATATACTATATATATATATATACTTACTATAATATCAGTAAGAGTACGATTCCTCATTTCAGTTTTTAAAAAAATTTCAGCAGTACTTTCGACATAACATAATCAAATCTCAAGTGAAAACACACTCACTTAAATACTTCTATATAATCCCAACGTATTTCCAAAGTCAAAATGGCCATTACTAGGCTTCCAACTCAAACGCATCATTCATGTGATTTTCACTTAAATAAAAAGAGCTTATCAACATAAAGTAATTTCAAAATAATAAATTTCAATACATCATCGCAGATTAGATTTTATAAAATATTTCAATTGACTATGTAGCTTGATTATCCTATTTTCTTTCATTTTCTTTTAGACTACTAAGACTACCTATTGATTCATACATACAATCAAATTTTAATTTATATTCAATACTACTTAGTTTGATTAGTATTTCATTAGTTTGATTAGTATAAAATATTTCAATACTACTTAGTTTGATTAGTCAAAAACATTTCAATACTACTTAATTAGTTTGATTAGTATAAAATATTTCAATACTTAGTTTGATTAGTATTAATTTTGATTGCTATTAAATTACACTCATTAAATTTTTTTTTTTACAAATTATAATTATCTCAATACTATAACCTATTTCTTGCACCAAATACTATAACTTTTGTTACAAATTACACTCATTAATTTTTTTTCTTACAAAATACAATTAACAAAATCAACATAAAATAAAATACATAAAGAACAAACCTTAAAAACTACATCAAATTTTCCAACAAATCCTATTTACAACAAAAAATATATTATCCATTCAAAATTATAACAAAAAAATCTACAATCCAAAATAAACAAATTTGAGGAAAAAAAAGTACCTCAGGTGAGTTTCAAATGAAATTGCCACAACAACCAGTTACAAATTAATTCATATATTATTCTAATCTTGCTTAGATAGCTTCCCCTGATAAAGGTAACTTTAGGAATGAGTTAATAATATTTACACATTAGTTTGGATATCTTTCGCTTCATAACAAGTAAATTACAATGAAGTGTAATTTCAGAACTGACTCACTAGAGTAGTAATAATATTGAAAGAGGAATCAGCAATCAAAGATTATCAGATACAAGATTAAAATGAGGAAAGAATTTGATAGAGATATAATTTTCGATCTATTTTATTTTCTCTTCTTATCATTTCTTTTTTTAAAAAAAGATAAAAAAAACAAATGATTAATGCACTTTCGGTCGCAAAATCGCAAAATTCGATCATAAATTCAGTTTTTTAAAAAATTTTGGCATAACATAATCAAATCTCAAGTCAAAACACACTCACATAAACACTTCTATATAATCCCAACGTATTTCCATTGTCAAAATGGCCACTACTAGGCCTCCAACTTCAACCCATATTCCATTGTGATTTCCATTCAAATAAAAAAGACTTATCAACATAAAAGTAATTTCAAAAAAAATAAATCTTCCAATACACTCATTATTTGTATTACTATAATTTGATTAGTATTAAATTACACTCATTAATTTTTTTTTATGATTAGTATTAAATTACACTCATTAATTTTTTTTTTACAAATTACAATTATTTTTAATAATTGTGCATTATTTTTTACAATTCAGATTTAAGGTTTTTTTTTTATCCATTCATTAATACAATTTTACAATGAAAAATATTATCCATTCATACAAAATAACAACAAAAAAAAATTCTATAAAAAAGCAAATACATAAAGAACAAAACTTAAAAACTTTATCAAATTTTTCAACAAATCCTATTTACAACAAAAAATATATTATCCATTAATAATTACAACAAAAAATTCACCAACATTCATACAAAATAAAAAATAATTTACAAAAACAACTAACAAATAACAAAATCAACATAAAATAAAATAAAATTTCAATTACTTTGCAACATAAAAAAATTGCAAGAAAAAAATATAAAATAAAAGGGTAAGAGCACATACCTGACCAGGCGACCGATGTGTCTTTTCCGGCGACAGTGGCAACATCCGGTGATAGCAGGAGCAAGCCGGGATCGGCGAAAATGGTGGAAGGGGTGGAACCAGCTGCTAGAAAGGGAGAGAAAATGGGAGACCAAGGTGCACTGCGCTCACGACCCAGGGGTTATAAAGCCCTAATTTTTTGCGATCGACAAGTCGGTTGCAAATCATTTAAAAATCGATCGCAATTTTTAATCATGCGATGTCATTTTGTAATCAAACAAACTGCGACCGATTTGCGATCAATACAATCGGTCGCAAAATATCGGTCGCAAATTGGTCACTAATCCCTTACAAACCAGAAACTAAATTTGGCACTGAACTGTAGCGCGCAATTTTGCAATAGACTGTGAAACGGTCGCAAATCCGTCGTAAATTCTGTCGCTAATTTGTCGCAACAAGGTTGCAAAGTAGAAACCAAACTGGTAGGAGTTTTTATCGCTAGAATTAGTTACCGATATTCATGCGGTCGCAATTCCGTCGCTAAATTTGTCACAGTTTGATCGCAAATCTATCGATGAATGTTAAATCTCTGTTACTTCAACATCATCGCGATTGGTCGCAAAATCGATCACAAAAGCACATTTTTTTTAGTGATATCTGATACAAGAAGGTTATATAAATGATTCAATTTGTCCATGTATTTTTATAAAAAGGCCAACATTTGAATTTGGTATTATTGATGTGTAAATTGATGATATAAATCTCATTAGAACTCCAGTAAAGCTCCAAAAGGCAGTGAAGTATTTAAAGAAAGAATTTGAAATGAAAGATCTCGAAAAGGCAAAATTTTGTCTCGGTTTAGAGATCAAACATTTACCAAATGGAATTTGTGTGTTCATCAATCTACCTATACATAAAAGATTTTACAGCGATTTTATATTAATAGAGCACATCCATTAAGCAATCCAATGATTCTTCGATCATTTGATGTGAATAAATATCCATTTCGACCTCTAGAAAATAATGAGGAACTTTTTGATCCTGAAGTACCATATCTTAATACAATTGGTGCACTTATGTATCTTGCCAATTCTATGATACCATATATAATGTTTTCTGTTAATTTGCTTGCAAGATATAGTTCTACTCCTACTCAAGCCATTTGAAAGGGACAATTGATATGAGTTTATTTTATTCCAATAAATATAGTCCAAATTTGATTGGTTATGAGGGTATTTATCTAATCCACATAGAGTAAGATCTCAAACAGACTATTTAT
Organism: Jatropha curcas; assembly: GCF_014843425.1. The sequence goes on along the minus strand of NW_023590626.1, from coordinate 418,313 downwards.
TTACTTGTAGAGGTACAACTATATCATGGCGATCTACAAAGCAATTTATAGTTGCTACTTTCTTAATAATGTAGAAATAATAGCCATTTATGAAGCAAGCTGAGAATAAATTTGATTAAGATTCATGATTCATTTTATTCGAGAAAAATGTGGTTATCTTGCCAAGAGACATCCACAGTGTTGTATGAAGATAATGCAGCTTCCATAGTCCAATTAAACGGAGAATTTAAGAGAGATAAAACGAAACATATATCACCAAAGTTCTTTTTCACATGTGATCTTCAGAAGATTTGTGATATTAATGTACAATAGATTCTTTCAAGTCACAATATGCCACATTTATTCACTAAGTCCCTACCAACTTCAACCTTTAAGAAAATGGTGTACAAGATCGGTATGCGTCAGCTTAAGATCTTAAAAGTAGACTTTCATCGGAGGGAGAAATAAAATTTTAAGACATAAAGAATACTATACATTTTTCCTTCACTAGGATTTTTTTTTTCATTGGATTTTTTTAGAAACTTTTAACGAGACATATTCTCTGTGTAATGGACATCCAAAGGCAATTCATAAATAAATATTATATAAATGATGGATGTCCATTAAGTTTATCAATAAAAGTATTTATCTTGTCCATAAGTTTATTTTATGATCTCATTTATGATTATGTCTTTGGAATGTATTTTATATCATATAAATAATTTCTTAATCCTATGGATTTATATACTAATATTTTAATACAAGAATTTTCTTTCTCTGTACTTTCTATCTTTGAATTATACTTTTCTTTTATAATAATTTGAAATATATTTTTTCATTATTAAAATATATGAAAGAAAATTTTATTTTTTAGGGAAAAAATGATTTTTTAGTTTACCCAAAATAAGAAATTATTTTAATTATGTCATAAAGTTAAAAAATGGAAAATATTTATATTATTTAAAAATTTTTAAAGGTATCTATATATATAATCCTCAAGAAAAAAATTTAAAAAAAAGCTGATTTGGCATATTCTCCTTTGAGTATTTTCTTTTTCTTTTTTTTTTTTAAAATTTAAAAAAAAATTGAAAAATTTTAAATTTTATATATATATATAAAATCTAAAAGTTTGAATAATTAAAACTTTACAACTTTTTAAATTGTTAAATTTAAAAATTTAAAACTTTTAAATTTTTTTCTTCTCTATATCTATATGCATATATCTATATATACCTCTCAATTTTAATGATCTTCTTCATAATGTTTCTTTTTCCTTTTTTTTGTTGTTTGTTGGATGATTTTACTTTCAATTTTTTGGATTTTGATTGTGCTCTCAAATCTTTATCTATTTATTTTAATTTATTATTATTATTACTTTTCATCTTAGGTAATGTAATGTCGATGTAATGTCAAATCTTTAATCTTACTTTTCTTTCTTTCTCTTTTTCAATTTTTTAACTTTTTCGGAAAGAAATAAAGAATTATATGATATGACAAAAAATTTATGATTCTTATTGTATTTGATGTTATTATAATATGAAATACAGTATACTGTGCAAGAAAAGATTGAGATAGAGGTAAAAGAGCAGAGAAAGGAAAGAGATAAATATTATGGATATTAATCGAAATTCATTATTTTCATAAATTATTAGCTTTTTTTTTTAGAAAAATAATTTTTTTTATTTTGATCTTTGTACAATCAATTATATAATATTGAATATTTATTGTAGTAATTTTTTCAATTTGTTGTGCAGTTATTATTATTATTATTATTATTATTTTGTAATTTATTTTGTTTACTAAGATAGGAGATTAGAGAAATCTTTTACTTTTCAAGTAAGTAAACATTTACACAATTGATATCTTTTACTTTCTCAAGTAAGTATAAACATTTACACAATTGATTAATTATACACAATTGATTTAATTAAAGGAAAAAAACATTAAATTCGATAAATGCATTTAAAATAATAAAGAAATTTATAAGATAACATCTAATAAATTAAAAATAAATTTGGCATTTATATTTATAATGATATTTATCATTTAAATTTAAATTTTATATCTAATAATTAGATTTTAAAATTAATATTCATTTATAATAATTATTTTATCTGTATCTTAATTTTGAATTTTGAATTTTGAATTTTGAATTTTTTTCTTTTTTTATAAGATCACTTAAGATGTCTAAATAAAACTTACATTATCAGCTTACATAATATTTACATAATTTTATAAATTAATTTAAAATGTTAGATTTCTATCAATAGCAAAAATATATTGATTTTTTAAAAATTAAATAGCAATTAACATTTATCATTTTACTTTTGTAAAATAATTGTGATGTATAATTCCCCATCCAGGAGCTACTTTGCCATATTCCGTATTCAATGGTTTCAATAAATCCCCCATAACAGTTCGTCTTGGACCAGACGAATAGTGGGGTCCTGAGATAAGCCTTGGCTAAACCTTGGAAATCTTAATGCCATAATGCCTTTCAAAAACTTAAAAATTTGAAAATTTAAACAAGCATAGTTTAAATTTAAATTTATTTTAATTTTATTATTCATTTAATATAGAGTTATAAATAAAAGTATTTTCAAACAAATGACAATCTAACTATACTATATATAAATATGGAAATAGGAAAAATAATGAGATTTCCAATATTATCCTTATTGAAATTTAGAATAGCCTACAATAGCCTTAGTTTTAGCCAATTAGAAGAATATATTTTATTAGTTGATTGGATAAAATCTATTAAATTATTTTTAAATAAATACATATTGATAATTTATTTTTTAATTTTTTAATAAATAATAAATATATATTATAAGTGGACTCATTTGAAATTTTTATATTTTATTTTTAAATATTTAATTTATTTTATATCTATATTTAAAATATTTTTTTATTATAATTTAAAATATTTTATTTACGAGAGAGATAAAAAAAGAGCAAAGTATTTTTTTTATTGTCTTTTTCTTTATACTTGTATATATAATATTAAAAATAACATATTAAATAACAATTAAAATATTAAATTAGAATGTTAATTCAATCAAAATTTTAATGGTTTATAACATATGTATAAATTTTAATGGTTTATTTATTTGTGCTATCAATAATTTTTTATTTTTTTTATCAAGAATATCTTCTTATTGGCTTAATAATTATTTTTTAAAATAATTTTATAGGAGATAATAATGATATGGAAGACCAAACTAATATTAAACATAATGATACTCGCAAAAAGAATAAAGTATTAGAGTGTTAGTCATAATAATAGATTTTTAAGGAAAATAATATTAGTTGATTTTAAGATACATATTATATTCTATTTTCTATTTACTTTTATACTTTACTTTAGAAAATAATTATTACCTTCTCTAACATTCAAATTCTGAATTCAAGAAAATATACATTTAAACATACCAAATCTTATAAATTATATATTATATTAAGAAAAATATTGTAAGAAGTATGAACTTGATTGTTAATTTCACATTTGATTAACTGTTTGGCTAAATCTAACCTTAAATAGTAACTCTAGAAATCCTAGGCTCCTAGCTATGGCTTAGCTTAAATCATTCCATAAAACTTAAAACTAATTGCGGAAAATGATTAATTAACAAGAAATTTATAGATATACAAAAATCAAAATACAAGTGAGAACAACAAATAGTATATAACGAAAAACATGTATATGCAAACGCAAAAGTTAGCAGGATATCAATCATTAAATCAAATGAATTTACTATCGAAAAATTAGGAAAAGTAATAATAAATTATGATATTTAAAATTACATTTAAAAAAATAATAATATTATCTATCTATCTATACTATATATAAATGTGGGAATAGAGGAGAATAATGAGATTTTCGATATCGCCTTTAATAAAATTTAAAATATACTAAAATAGCATCAGTGATATCTAATTAGAAAATTAAATTTTATTAGTTGATTGGATATAATTTATAAAAATTATTTTTTAAATAAATACATAAAGATAAGATATTATGAAAATTTTATTATTTGATTATAATTTAAAATATTTATTTAGGAGAATGATAAAAAGAGAAAAAGTATATCCTTTTTTCTTTATGTTTGTATAATTTGATTGGATATATTTTTAAAAAAAAAATAGATTTTCAAATAGAATACGCATAATATTTTATTTAGGAAAGAGATAAAAAAGAAAAAAAACTATATTTTTTTATATGGTTGGAGGGAAAATTCAAGGTTTATTTGGAGATGATTTAAAAAAAATAAAATTTCAAATAAAATATTCATAATGTTTTATTTAGGAGAGAGATAAAAGAAGAAAAAACTATATATTTTTTTGTGTGTGTAGTTGTAGGCAAATTTGAGAGTTTATTTGAAATGACAGAACGTTTATTTTATTTAATCTTTTTTTATTAATGAACATATAAATAATTAAGAATTTCAAAAATTTAAAATATTATCTTTTAAAATATTATTTTTTAATAAATATATATGATAATGAGACATTTAAAAATTTTTATACTTTATTTTTTAAATATTTGATTTTATTTTGTAAAATTTAAAATATTAAATTTAGAGGAGAGGTAAAAAAGAAAAAAACATATATATTTTTTTTTGTATGATTGTAGAAAAAAATTGATTGTTTATTTGGAAAGGATGAAACATTTCTTTTATGTAATCTTTTTTATTAATTATTGATTAATTTATTTATTTATTTTAAATTTACAACTTACAAGAAACAAAATACTTAAATAAATTTATTAATTGACCAATATTGGATCATAACATGATTTGCTTTGTAATTTGCATTTATTGACTTACTTTAATCTTTTTTTTTTGTCCATCAACATTAAATTTCAATTATGATCTTTTCAATTGAAGAAATGATTGATTTTTGAAATTCAAATTGATAATTTTAATTTTTTAATGTAACTTGTTTCTTATTAAATATTTAAGGTCTCGAAAGAGTTTTATTCTTAATAATAATTTTTTATTTTTTATTTTTTTTCATTACTAAATTTAATAATTTAACTACTATCACTTTAATTTAGTAATCTTTGAAATAAATGGATGAACTCTTGATGATTAAATATTTTTAATCTTTTTAATATTTTTTCTCTTATATTTTAAATCTGTTTGACTTGAAAGAAAATAGTGTTTAATTTTGGAGTTTTAAGAATTTGTGTATATGTGCATATATTCATTTCTCTAATTTCATTTCTCTAATACACTGGATAAGTAATACTGTCACTATAGCCAAAGCGATTACCAATATCAATTATCATTTTTTCAATTTTTTTTACCTAGGAGTAAAAAATAATTTATTTTTATTTTTCATTATATTTGCATATAGATATTGATTTGGTTTGACGGCAGGGGATTGAAAATTGGGTGATGATTTGATTTTCTTTTTGGGTATTTATTAGGGTTTTAAGAATTTGTAATTATAAATTAAGGACTGAATGATTAGGTTTTTGAATGAACTTGAAGTTTATTTTGAAACTACTTTCATTATAAAAAAATAAATTAAGATCTAACGTTACAAGTAGTTTGTACGATAAAGTTTAATACAAATTAACCAATTGCATTTATTTTAATCTAAATAAAAACTTATGTTTTAATATTATACAAAAAAAAAAAAAAAAAAAAGCCCGCAAACAAAAAAAAAAAAAAAAAAAAACAAATGAGTATACAATGAGTACAATCAATGTTCAACACACGTTATGAAAAAGACTAATAAGGTCGGTGCTTTGTTTCGTTATTTAAAAATTTTAAAACAAAAGATTGTAGAGAAAATAAATGGTCAATATTTTTAGTTATTTAAAATAAGAAATTTTTTTTATAACAAAATAGTAATTCGGCCTAAATATTAGTATTTGATATTGATAACAAAACAAAAAATAATTTGATTTCCCCAAGTTTTATATTTGGTACACATTTCCTATTTATAACTGCAATTGCGATAACTTCATCGCTTTTTTCTCTCTTTCCTTCTAATTTGAATCTGGAGCCGAATATAATCACCAATCCATTGTTGCAATTTTCTTAAGCTGATCTCACTAAACACCAGACTTTCCCAAATAGCAGAAAAACCCTAGCTCAGTTCGGATCTCATCGTCATGGGTGACAACACCGATCCCTTCATGCGCAACCAAAACGCCGCCGTTCGTGGCAATACCAAGGGCCAGAACCGCGCTAATGTTCTTCAGCTCAAACTGGTTCCTGCCATAAATATTTTCCTTTCCAGTCTTCTTCTTCTCTGTGGTTTATGGAATAGTTGAACCCTAGGGTTTCAAACTTTTTTTCTTTGCTTGATATTATATAAATTGGACACTTATTACATGATGATTGATTCTTATGATCTAATCAAACTCATGTTTATTGATTTTACAGATTGGACAAAGCCATCCGACTGGTTTAACAGCCAATTTGTTGAAGCTTTTTGAACCTCGACCTCCATTGGAGTATAAACCACCTCCAGAGAAGAGGAAATGCCCACCATATACTGGTACCCCTTTATTTTGTTGAACTTAATACATATTTTTGATTTGTGATATCAGTCTTTGTAGTTTGTCTTTTGGATTCTAATCCATTTTTGTTCTCTATTTTAGGCATGGCCCAGTTTGTGAGTCAGTTTGCTGAGCCCGGGGAACCTGAGTATGCACCCCCTGTACAAAAAGCCGAAACTCCAGTAGGTTTCCTTTTTCCTTGGTTTCTGTTTAAGTTGATACGCTTAGTTTGTGAATGATCCCTCTTTTTTGTGTATGATAATCCTTTGTAACTCGTTTGTTGAAGTGATTCAAAATTATGAAACTATCTTTTATTCTCAAAAAATTTTTAACATTACCAGACAAAGAATTTCTTCCTTACTAATCCAAAAAGTTCCTACTGCTTTTATTACTATGATTTTATTATGTGATTTTCAATGTTCAATGCCTTCTATTTTATTTTCCTTTATCTTTGCAAGTCGTCAAAAAACCTAAAACAGTTGTTTTTACTATGAAGTTCGAGCACAAACTAGATTGATATGGTATGTTGATAGGAACAACGAAACATCAACAAGCAGAACCTTCTATTGGTACATATCACATATAAATGATCCTAATATGAGTTTTCTACATGATTCTTTGTCTAATCTCACACATAATGACATGAACTTATACAACATGAGTTTGCGTTTCATTTATTAGAAGGAATTTGGCACTTCTTTTTGTGTCTAGAATAATCTGCTTTTATTTTCCGTGAAATTTAAGTTCTGTTTTTTGGGTCCAGGCACAAAGGAGGGCTAGAATTCACAAGTTACGACTAGAGAAGGGTGCAGAGAAGGCTGCTGAGGAGCTTCAGAAATGTGAGATTGCCTTTCTTGGTTTTACTTATTTACTAAAACCTAGAATACTAATTAGAAAATTGTTTATTTGATTTATGCAGTAACTTTTAACTCTTTTGTTCATTCAGATGATCCAAATAATGACCCAAATATTTCAGGAGATCCATACAAGACATTGTTCGTTGCTAGGCTTGTAAGTACTCTTGTCTCTTCATCAATTTTTAGTTGGATGCTTAGTATTTTGCTGCGATGATTAATGATTTCATATTATCCTCTTGCAGAATTATGAGACAACTGAGAGTAGAATTAAAAGGGAGTTTGAGTCTTATGGACCAATAAAACGGGTAGGTATTTTTGAGTATACGCAAGCGGATTTGGTAAGAGGTTATGCAGCAGCATTATTTAAGCATTTCACTTTCACAAAGAACACGTTTTTTTTTCTTTTTCAAAGTTTCTAGTTTTGAAAATTTTATAGTTCATGCCTTCTTTCTTAATGTTTTAACTGAACAAAAGATTTTCAAGGCGCTGAAGTATCTTCTATATCATGTCTATATTTGTTAATATTCTTCAATTGAACCTATGTTAATTCAACGTTAAAGCTTTCACTACTTGTAAAATTAATTTTATAATCCCTGTTAGCCAAACATGAATACAGTAGGCCCTCACAATTGCAAAAGTTCTGTATTGGTGGTAAGTGTAATTAGCGATCCATAGTTCATCTTATGTTCAGCGTCCATATGAAAGGGAGAATGTTGAGCACCTATCTGTTGTGTAATATCATCAGTGGAGTATGCAAATAATACCTCAGGTATCACTGCCAATTTACTGGTAAAGGCATGGGCTTGTTCTGCAAATCCTTTTTTTTAACTCTGCTTTAAATGTAGTTTGGGTTTAGAAGTCATTTTGGGGTGGGGAGTTGGTCCTCTTCTAGGTATTGTGTTAGTACACGGTTCTTCATGCTGAGAGATCCCTGGTAAGGGCTGTTTGCTTTGTTCTGTTCCACAAATGGAATATTTTCTACCCTTCTCCTTACTATACAATTTGAACGATGTGCTTCATCCTGCTGGCAAAGCTGAAAGTTAAGTTGAGCAGAGCAGTGGTATACTGTGCCTTTTGGCCTTTATTTTCAAGCAACGAAAGGAGACTGGCCTCTTTCCTTTTCCCTGCACTGGGTAAAACATGTTGGGAGTATTAGCATCTCTTTCTCTCTATTTGAATTTTCTTTGTAATGCATTTCCTTGCTACTAAAACTTTTACTTTTGGCTTCAAAGGCTTATCAAAACTAATCAGCAGTTGAGAAGATGTCCTGGTATTTGCTATTTTATTTATAAACTATATTTTCTTACTTAAAAACATTGTTCCCTGGTAAGGGGATATTAGTCTGTTCAAGAATTGGTAAATTTGCCACGAAATATCAGTTTTTTCTGCGACCCTAGCACTGGTGGTGATGCATCTCGCGATTGGAAGCCCTATGATTAAAAGGTGAGCACGGCTCATGAGGCATATTGCCTGTCTGCCGTGCCATTTAGGTTTTACTATTTAATACTTCCATAGAGTTGTCACTTGGTTACATAAAAATGAAAAACAAATCTTGTGGAGATCATTCATAAAGAGAAAAATTCTGACTCATAAATGTATTTTATTTATTCTTCTGATTTGAGCTTTGCAGGTCCGATTGATAACTGATAAAGCGACGAGTAAACCTAGAGGATATGCTTTCATCGAGTATATGCATACTCGAGACATGAAAGGTTTGATTTTTTTTTTTTTAATGTAATCAGGCCTATTGATGTTTTATTGATGTACTTTTCCATATTTTTCTAATAACTATTTTCATGTCTTCGCAGCTGCATATAAGCAAGCTGATGGACGGAAGCTTGATGGCAGAAGGGTGCTTGTGGATGTTGAGCGCGGTAGAACTGTTCCAAATTGGCGGCCTCGCAGACTAGGTGGTGGACTTGGAACTACACGAGTAGGTGGTGAAGAAGTCAACCAGAGGTATTCTGGGAGGTAATTTCTCTCATTCATAACACTTTTTAGTTATATTTTGTGGATGCATACACCCCATTAATCTTTGTGCCGGTGCCTATTATATTAGAAGCTGCATCCATAATATGCAAAAATAGTTATGAATGCCAGGGGTATTTGTACTATGTATGTATTTGTACCTAAAATTTTTTATGCTTCAATTAGTGTTGTACAATGCTACAACCTTTATGGGCTCTGTAATGACTATTTACTAGCATGAGTTGATGAAATATATTAATGCTAAGCTTGAAGGTCGTATCATGTGAAATAACAATGCCTATCTTGCTTGAAATTTGATGAATTGTTATTCTGGAAAAATCTAACATGTTCATTTGACCTTCATCAGAGAAGTACAGCAATCAGGAGGATCATCTAGATCTGAGGAGCCACGGGCACGAGAAGATCGTCATATTGAACGGTAAGGTTTTCCTTTTTCATTGGAAGAGATTATTGCTGTTTCTGATTATTGATTGTTTCTTCAAAATATAAAGAGTTCAAAAGAAGTCGTGTTGAAAGGGTAGTGTTTCAGCATAAATTCTTTCTGTTGTGTTCTACCAGTGGTTGGATGAGAAATCTCATGTTCACTCGATTACTGCATTGTTCTTACTTGAATGGTTATAAATTATTTAACTGTAGCCATGGAGTTTTGTGAAGTTTTTGTTATTTGATAGTTTTATGAGTACTTTTGTTATATATGTGACTGATATATTGCATGTTGTACATATGATTGATGGGTTGCTGTATGTACATTTCAGGGAGAGGGAGAAATCTCGTGAACGAGGAAGGGACAGAGAGAGGGAACGGGAGAAATCTCGTGAGCGTTCCCATGACAGGCCAAGGGACCGTGATCATAGAGAAGATAGGCACAATCGAGATCGTGACAGGGAGAGGGACCGGGAGAGGGAGAGAGAACGTGGACGGGACAGGGATCGTGACCGGGATCGTACACGAGATCGTGATCGAGGTCGGGATCGTGGTCGTGAATATGAACGCGACCGTGACAGAGACCGTGGTCGCGACCATGATCGTGATCGCACTCGGGAGAGGGAGAGGGATTATGAAGTTGGTGAAAATGATCGTGGGCGTTCACACGATAGGGAATCCGATTATGACCGTGTTGAATCGAAGCATGAGAGGGATCGCCGTTCTGAAAGGGACTATGAGCATGCTGAACCAGAGGATGATCGTGGTTGGTATGAACAACCTGAACAGGGGCATGGGCGGCAAGATACAGAGGATGATCAGCGTTATGATCACTATGAACATCACCGAAGCAGAGGAAAATATGATCACATGGATGTTCGAGGTGACCATGACCGTTACGAGCAATATCCTGACCATGATCACGATCGTTATGAGCGAATGGACCAGGATGATTACCATTATGATCATGGAACATCAGAATCACTTGACAGAGAAAATGAATATCGGCGATCAGAGAGGTCTCACTCACGGGAGTATGATAACTGAAATTGCAAGTCTGCTGAAATATGCTGTTGTGCATTACTGGTAAGAGGAATTACGTTAACAGCTATTGCCCTTTGTCTTTCTGTTTGATTTGGTATGAACTTTATGAATTGAATGAATGAATTTTGTTGCATATTTTGATCAAAAGCCAGAGTGCTTTCTGGTCTCTGGTTTAGAAAACGTTGGATTATTTTATGTACGAGTTAATAGGATTGAAGGATATGTGGTTGTTTTTGCTTGTTTGTGTTTCTGAATCCGAAATGGAAAGACCTTGGCTTGTGTTCCAGATTACAATACCATCTCTGAATTGTGATGGGTTAGATATAATTTCTTTAATTGCAAAATCTATTGGACTGGAATTTGTTGGTCACAAGGGTATCAAAAGGTTAGGACGGTATTTTCTTCATTAAGAATGTTTATCTATAGGACTTTCCATTCTGTTTTTGCGTGGGAAGTGGATGTCTCCATTTATCCTTCAAGAGGTTGTACGGCTAGTGGACTGCACCTTCTGTTTGGCAGTTCTTTTCACGAGTATGAAACTGTGTTCTGAATGGCTTTGTAAATAGTCGGATGAGCGGCTTTAGCCTTCAGTGTAATAACATCATACTGACCAGTTCATAGATGCTGGATTTTTGTTGTATGTTTGTACTCAATTACGGTGGTTTGGTCTATGAGAAGGTTCTGCTGCAGATTAAGGAAAGTCTATTCTAGGTAATATTTTCTGTTAGTTATTAATTTTACTTATTAGTGAAAAGTGTGGAAAAATCAATAAAAGGAATACAAATTTAAAATGTGGGCAAACATAAAATGCTAGCAGTACCAACCCCGTTGGCTCCTGTAACAGTGGAATCAAAATCCTTCAACCTCAACCCAAAAAAGTCAAAAAAAAAAAAAAAAAGTGTGGAAAATTCTTTGATCCAGCGGTTATGTTGAATGATCAAGTGCCAATCCTCTGAAGAATGGGTAGAGCCAACGCACTTCGTGGTCCATCTTGCAGTTCGAGAACCTTTTCTCATAACATCAAAATTTATGATACGAAACCTATTTCTTAACTCAGTTAAAGTGCAAGAATATAAAGAGAAGAATAAAGGTAAAAAGAAAAGTGAAAAAAAGGACAATTCAATGATTCGATATGGCTATTGCGGTTTCTTTTGCAACATGCGATTTGGGATTAAACGCATGGGACGTTTTGTTCTAGGATCGGCAATGGATATCGTACGCCTTGTTTTGCAATTTTCATTCCCATTATCGCGCTAGGAATTTAGATGGGATAAAAAAAAAATTGAGAGCATTTTGTTTTTGTTTATTAGTTTTATTATGATCCAAAATTTTTTGTATAAATGTTAATGAGGTATGGTCTAATTGGTCTTTCTACTTTTTTTTGCTCTTTTTTTTTTTTTTCAAGGTATGAATTCTTAGTAATTTAACCTACAATGCTTCCACTTTTAACATCTTTTTGTGACAAGCTTTCAGTTCAAATTTTAGTGGTCTGAATTTGCAGGCATAACTTGATGAACAATCAAGTAAAGGGATACAGTACAGACCGCCAATGTGATGTGAGCCACTAAATAGAGAGAGTTTTTGTATGCAAGTGAGAAAAATTTATGAAGAAGAAACCAACAAGCATTCAAACCCTATGAAGCTTCTTAGCTATATGCCACAAAACGGGCTAGCATTGGTCCTTTTTGGCCTTTTTGGTCCCAATTTGAAATTGTACGGTGCCTGCAATTGCTATAACTTGTGTTGTTCAAAGCTGCTTCTTCGAAATTTCCCTACAATAATTTCTCTTTTTCAACTACAAAGTAACTTGTGCTTATGGGAATTTTTCCTTTTCTAAAATAATTAAAGTAAGTAAAAGGAAAGGTTAGACTGTGATTTGCTCGATTCAGAACATTACCTCAATCAGAAACAAATATATGAAGCTTCTTCCATCATAATAACATCAAATAGAAAATAGCTAAGTGGTTAGTTGATATTGGTACGATTGGAATAAAGAAATTGATTGGTTGACCTTGCAAGAACATGGTCTACAGCTACTATAAAAAAAACATTGGGGGTTTTGATAACCAAAGAAACAAGTTGTAATAGTTAACATACTTCGCTTCAGTTTCCAAGAAATTGCAAGCTACAGTGATTTATTTTTTAAAACACAATAAAGTATAGATGCATTAAAAATGGGCAACTTTAACCATTACACGGAGGAATAAGAAGTCTTAAATTCGAATCCTCTCGATAAGCAGTGGATCTAGAAAAAAAAAAATTTTCTGGAGTCAATATAAAATGTATAAATAAGTAATAAAATATTAAAATAAATAATTATCTAAATTTTTTTTCTATATTTTTAATCTTTTTGATAAAATATCCAATGAGTTTTGAAAGAAAAACAATAAACAAGCAATTCCTATGAAAGTTTTAGTTTTAATAACAAATATAACTTACAGAATTAAAATATGGATACCTCAAATTGCCTGAAATATTTATAATACAATTTGAAATTAGGAAAAATTAAAGAGTTAGAACTACAAAAGTGTAAGAGATGAACTACTGAAAAAAATTGAAATGATGATGAGAGAAAAAAAGTTTTATTTGACGTAGATTACACAAGTCCTCCATTTTTCATATATTTCAATTTCTAAAAATATTGTTTTAAAAAATTTATTTTTAACTTTAAACTCGCTAATGGTAGTGTCTTATTAGGAAGTTTAATTTTTTTTTTTTATTTTTTTAGAAAAGAGGGGTTATTGACTCTTCATTTCACAACGTACATCTGCCACTACTCTTGACCTACCAATTAATTAAAAGGAAAGAGTTACCTCTGTTGTGTAGACGGTAATATTCTTTCTGTTTGTCGGATCTCTTAATAAATTAAAAAATAAATAACTAAACAAATTATGCTTATCGGAAGTGTGATTAAAGACACAAATTTCAGAACCAAAAGCTTTGTTTCCCTATCTATTTCAGAATACAACTTTTTAGGGGGACAAATTGCTTAGTAGCTTATTGAGAGACGCCTAACCGTCCAAATCAGGCGATCAATCACTTAATTCCTCCTTTTTTTTTTTTTTTTTTTTTTTTTTTTTTTTTGGCATCATGAACCATGTTTCTTTCCCCTTTCCTTTTTAGCTGTCAATGGACACAGTACCCTCCTTGTTAGAAGTTGTAAACTGAGTTAAATTTAGCTGGACCCAAAATCTAAAATGCTACTTTAACCTTGATTATATTTTTTGTACACTTGAATTCATAAATATTTTTAATTAAAAATTTTATTATATGATATAAAAATTTGTTAAAAATTATATGAAAATACTTCACTAGCTACTTGATGAATCATAACATTTTATTAATGAAGTTCAAGTAACTTGATTCATTTATATTCGAGTAAGTAATGTGTGTAATCTCTAAGTTGGCTTACGATTAAGCTCAATATAAATTGGAATCAGTTAAAATGAAATTAAATTAGGAATAAAAATGAAATACTCTATCTTTGTAAATTCTGATTAAAGGAGCCAAATCTAAAGCTATTGGATGCATGCAGGTACTATTGAGGTTAGGAACAAAACTTGTCAGCTGAAGAACAGTAAAACATTACTAAATCTTACTTTTATTTTAATTTAATTTTAAAATTTCAATGGTCACCTTTGTTAGATGCTGACCAGTTAAAAACAAGATGCAGAATCATTTAGGTGCAGTCCATATCAGGGGACCAGAGAGAGAGAGAGAGAGAGAAAGAGAGAGATGCACAAAGAGAGTTATATATACACTTATATATCTAGAAGCTGGGCATATCCTCAGAGTACACTCCCTTATTTGTTTCAGATTTTCTCTCCCTGCATAAGAATTGCTCATACCATAGACCATAAAAATCAAAACAAAGAACAAAGGGGACTGAAACCCATTGTTACAAGCCAACAATACGCTCTCTCCCAAAGCTTCCAATAGTCTTGCACCAACCAAAATAGCCAAAATGGTGCTAAGTGTCAAAAGAGTTTCAGTAATAGGAGCAATGGTGATATTCTTTGGTCTAATGGTTATGGGCAGTTTTACTAATGCAGAAAGACTACTGAAAGAACAAAAACCAAAAATTTTGGTTGAGAAAGAAATGGAACCTAGTTTTCTTCAAAAAATGGCTCATTTCTTGTGGCAGAGTGGCAAGTCCTCTTATGATCCTGTTTGGCCAGTGAGTTTTTGTTTACTATTCTTGCATTGATTATTTCCAACAAGTTCTTATGACTAATATAAATAAATATGTAAATTTGTAACAGGAGATGGAGTTTGGTTGGAAAATTGTGGTAGGATCAATAGTTGGGTTCCTGGGTGCAGCACTGGGTAGTGTTGGAGGTGTTGGAGGTGGTGGAATTTTTGTTCCTATGCTCACCTTGATTATAGGTTTTGATCCCAAATCTTCCACTGCCATTTCGAAGTGTAAGCAACACTTACTTTTTTAATTCAAATCTCAATACTTAGGGCTTGTTCGGCAAAATTAACTATTTTAATAACTGTTAGCTGTTTTAGTAGTTTTTAGCTGTTTGAGTAGCTGTTTGAGCAGCTTTTCATAAAACGCTAAAAACTAAAAGTTTTAGGGGTTAACCTTTTATAAAACGCTAACAAAACTTCTAAAAGTTAGTTCAAATGCTATGTTATCGAACACTATAAAAAATAATATATAGCATTTATGATTTGACTGGTCAAAACAATAAAAACTACTCGAAAAGTTGTTGCACAACACAGTCTTAAAACAACACTCACTCTTATGCCAGCAGTGACAAATGCTAAATTCTATTCCCTTCCATATTATGTTTTTCAATTACTTCTGTTACTAACTTGTGATTTGATTTTCTGATTGTAGGTATGATAATGGGTGCTGCAGGATCAACAGTATACTACAACCTAAGATTAAGGCACCCAACACTTGACATGCCCCTTATAGACTATGACCTTGCTTTGCTTTTTCAGCCCATGCTTATGCTTGGAATTAGCATTGGAGTAGCTTTTAATGTCATGTTTGCTGATTGGATGGTAACAGTTTTGCTTATTATCCTCTTCATAGGTAAAAAAGAAAAAACCAAGAAATTGATAACACTTCTTCTGATTAAAGAAACCAAAGCAGCGATTCCAAAAACAAGTAAATAAACAAATCTACTTATGGCAGGTACATCAACTAAAGCTTTATTCAAAGGAATAGATACATGGAAGAAAGAGACAATGATGAAGAAGGTAAAAGGTTTTATGTTTGCTGGTTCTTGAGCTTTCTTTATAGTGATCTCTTTTGTATTTTCGTGCTTATTAATTCACCTTTTGGTTGAGATTCAGGAAGCAGCAAAGCAATTGGAATCAGAGTCCAAACCTGGTGGTGAGTGTTTCATTGTTCAAATATACAAATCCAAACACAATATTGAAATTCAGAAATGGGTATAAATTTTAAGAAAAATATTGAAAAAACTCAAATAATTTGCAGATGGACAAGATTACAAACCACTCCCGAGCGGTCCAACAGCTCTCTCAAATGATGAAGAGGTTGCTGAATTTTCCATACCCTTTTCAAAAAAATCCTTAATCACACTACTATTCTTGTTTTTGTTGCTATTGGTGCTTACATTTTCTATAATTCTGTTCAGATTCCTCTACTTCAAAACATTTACTGGAAAGAAGTAGCATTGCTGGTGTATGTATGGTTAGGCTTTCTTGCTGTTCAAATTGTTAAGGTGAGCTACCTATTATATAACATTTCAAGAATTAAATACCAAATAAATTATAAACCAAGCGCCAATCTTAAACCCAAGTGTCAAAACTAAACGGGCTAATAGATTATAGGAAGGTCCCCAAATCTGAAGCGGGCAATGTGGAACAGAGAGATTGAATTGGCTTTTTAGATGTTTTTAAACGTGTACTATCTTTTTGCAGTCATATGCTAAAACCTGCTCCATGACATACTGGATTCTTAACGCCTTACAGGTGAGATCTGAAACCTGAAAAATTATGACAAAATTACCTTCAAGTCGAAAATTTCTACTATAATGTAATATTTGAATGCTGTACAGATACCAATTGCAGCCTCAGTTACTATTTTCGAAGCCATATGTTTGCGGAAAGGGACAAGAGTTATAGCATCAAAGGGAAAAGAAATCACAAATTGGAAGTTTCATCAGATTTTTCTTTACTGTTCCTGTGGTATAATAGCTGGTATGGTAGGTGGCTTGCTTGGGCTAGGAGGCGGCTTTATCTTGGGACCTCTTTTCCTTGAACTAGGAATTCCTCCTCAGGTACAACACATGAAAAAAACTTTCCAGAATCAATATATAATAAACTATAATAAGGAGAGTTTATTCAGAATTTTAACAGTGATCAATTGAAAAAAAAAAAATACACGTGTATCAAACGAAATTAAGAAAAAAAGATAGCAATTGACCACCTTTCTATAATGTAGATCCGCTACTATATATAGGGGCTTACATAGTTCATAATGGAGTTCCATGTGGGAAGTATGCAATATATATATGCATAAAATAAATAATATTGTATCCTTCTCAGGTGGCAAGTGCAACATCTACCTTCGCAATGGTATTCTCATCATCTATGTCAGTTGTTCAGTACTACTTTCTCAATCGCTTCCCTGTCCCATATGGTAAGTGAAAATAATTTGTAAAAGACACAAATATTTGATAATAACTGGTACAATTCAAACTTGGGACCTCCTAACAGAAACGAAATGTTTGCTTACATTAATTTTTTTATTTTATTTTATTTGCAGCTACTTATTTTGTTATAGTTGCAACATTTGCTGCCTTGGCCGGGCAGCACGTAGTGAGAAGGATTATTGCCGTTCTTGGAAGAACATCAATAATCATTTTCATACTGGCTTTGACAATTTTTGTCAGCGCAATCAGTTTAGGTATCATAAGTTATCTCCAGAATCGTTTTTAATTTTCATTTTCAAGAAGTAATTCTAAGTCTTACAATTGGATACTGCAGGTGGAGTGGGCATAGCAGATATGGTTGAGAAGCTGGAAAACGAAGAGTATATGGGATTTGAAAATCTTTGTTACTAAGAAGTTCAGTTATATCAGAGTACAGCAGATTGGGATTTGGATTTTTCTCAGTAGATAACAACACTACAAGCAGCTTCTTCTTCTTCTTCTTCTTCTTCTTCACAGTTGAATTTCAAGTTAAGAGATATATATATACATATATAAATGTTATTGAACATTTGATTATTGTATGTAAAAGTTTCAGCTAAAACTTGTGTGGCTGAGCTTCTTCATGTTTTTCCTTTTTCACTTGCGTCTTATTACTATTGTTTCTCCCGATAAATTTTTTGCAACAAAGCTGCATTTCATGAACTATTATTTGAGATAGAACTTTTATCCATTATATTTAATTATAATCATTACTGTTTCCAGTAATATGAATATTAAATATAATGTTGTATGTCTTACTGTTTAACTGAATCTTGTGGGATAATTTCTCTCTCAACTTTTCAAATAATTGCAATTTCACTCTGAATTAACATTTGTATTCTAGACGATCTTGATCAACAATTGCATTTATATAATAATTTGCTTTTAACGTGTAGTTGTAACCCAGAAGCAAATTAGGACGCCCATAAACTTATTGATGTATTGGAATTGTACCCTATAAGATAAAAGTAAATGCAACATGGATTGTTTGAATTAAATGGGAAACAAATGCTATAACCTAAGAATTCAAACAATAAACAAGAACGTTAAGCCCGAGTATTCTTATAATAAACAAGAAAATCAAGATTGGGCCTTTTATTTTAGAACTAAATCAACTTTAAGATGCAAAAAATATGAGTTCAACGCTAATTTAATGTTTACTCTTCGTACAACAACAAATATGGTAATTCCTTTGCCATTGTCAATTGTCACTATTTAATTTCCTATAAAGGGAAGAGAAATAACGACTCAGAGAAAAAATGGGCAAAATGATTAATTTTCCCTTTTAATTGAAATAGTGTGTTGTGCATTTAACAAGCTTGGATTAGTTAGACCGTCTATATTTAATTATTTTAATTGAAATCCCAATATTAAATTTCTTCTAGTGTGCAATTGCAATATATCAACAAATTTAAGATGCCCTAAATCACTTTTAGAGTGCAGTTGCATATTAAAAGCATATTGGAGAGTAAATGCAGAGAGTAAATACATATAGGTTGATAAATTTAAGATGCTCAGAGTGCAAATGTAAATTTAGAATGAAATTACAATTACTTTAAAAGTTTGTGGTAAAATTAATGATTAGGGTATTTCCATTTATTTAACATTCCAAGAAGCTTTATCATACAAGTTCTATCTTTCTTTTCATTAGTTAAAATAGGTCAAATGCATAAATTCACCTCTGTCAAAAATCTTGTGGCATAATTTACTTTTACTTTGACTTGTTAGAAACTTCAACTTACAAAATTGCACTTATTGAACAATTCAACTTGCATGGTAGCGGACATCCACTTTCCATTTAATGTCATCCTAGGCAGGCTCGCTGATGATGCCTTATTTTTACATGAAAGGAAAATCGAGAACGAGCTTGGTTGGATTTTATTTAGTAAAATGATTTTCTTTTATTAAACTCATTTATTAATCCTCATAAATGGCGATCCTTTAAAAAAAAAAAAAGGGATTTGTAAAAAAATCTCTTATATTGGTAAGAGTTTTAGTTTGGAGTCGCCACCCTATTTAGGAAAAATTCTCGAATTATTCGACTAACTCGGTTTTAAACCAGAGATAGGGTTTGGGAGTTAGGTATGATATTGGGAAGGTATTAGGCACCTATATCACCTAGTTAAACCGGCCTCCTCGTTATCCATTAATTCACAATAATTTAATAATAATATTAATTAGAATTGAGGTGTAAAATGTATTTTAATGCAATTTTTGAAAATCATGTCAATCATGCAAATTGGTGAAGCACATAAAACATAAAATATGCATCCATAAGAAAGGAGGGAGGAGAAAAGAATACAACCAATCTCCTAAAATACAATCTACCCTTGACCCTCTCAAAATTTTCCAAATCCCAATTAATAGTACAAACAAGCAATTATTAGGAATCCCCTTTACATTTAACCAATACAAAATAAAACCAAAGCAATAAAAATCATCCATAAAACATAAATACAAATTGACATTCATAGAAATACAATCCCATATATAGAATCATAAAACATTCATTTATTCAACTAATGATTAAAATGATGCATGTTTATGTTCTAAGGTTAATGTATAATGAGTTAGTGCAACAATAATCATAATACAATGAATAAAAGGGCGTAAATTTAAAGCACAAAATATTAAAACTGCTTAAAAGTAAATGAAATTAAATTAAAGCAACAAATTTAAAGATTAAAACAAGATTAGAGTTCAAGATCTTGATGTTCATCATGAATGATGAGCAAATGCATCCATCACTATTCAAAATCTTATTTATTGATGTTTATTAAACAACAAATTTAAAGATTAAAACAAGATTAGAGTTCAAAGATCTTTGATGTTCATAAGATCTTGATGTTCATCATGAATGATGAGCAAATGCATCCATCACTATTCAAAATCTTATTTATTGATGTTTATTAAATCCATTTGTGGGCAAAAATGTGTCACAAATCAATAAAGTCTGGAGCTTTGCCATTGGATATCCGAATCGGGTCAGTTTTATTGTTATTTATTAATCTGGACCTCTGAAATGAAGTGCCTGGTGCCATAGAAAAAGTGGCGTGCACGACATAAGTGTGGCGTGCGCCACACGTAATAGCGCCAGGCCTTTCCCTGATCAGGAAGGTCACAGATTAAAATAAAGTTTAAAGGGGTGAGTCTGTGGGGAAGTGGCACGAGCCACTAGCTTGTGGCGCACGCCACACGTAGTGGCTTGCGCCACTGTGGTCTCAATGCGCCATTTCAACCTAGACTCCCTCTTTTGGTTGATCTCGGGTTTCCTCACAACCAGGCACAAGAATGGTGATTTTCGGGTTTCCTCACAACCAGGCACAAGAATGGTGATTTAACACCAAAATAAAATGAAAAAGAGGTGCAAAAAGAGATTAAAGGCCCTTAGAAACTACCTTTTTGAAGATTTCCAAGGATTTGTATAAGAATGGATGAGAGAAATTCAAAGGTTGAGTTTTTGATCCAAGAATCTGAGTTTGAGATTAGATAAATGTGTTTTTAGAATTTTTAATGAATCCTTAAGGATTTTTTGATCAAAAATAGATGTTTAATAACATAGATCAAAGTATGAACACAAGTTCTTCTTTGATTCTTAGTTGAGTTTTGAAAATGATATAGTTTCCTTAAGGTTTCCAAAAAATCTTCCTTCAACACAATCCAATGCCCTATTTATAGACAAATGGGGATATGTTGCCCTACTTTAGGGCTCATGTGGCAATACGCCACTGGTAGGCCTCAAAATAGGACCCGACCCATTTTTATAAAATCAGATTGGGTGGCACGTAAAATGAGGTAGTGCACTGGCGGGCTTGATGCGCTTCTTGGGTCCGATTTCGTCGCTAAACGCCCGGTTACGCGAAAAAATAAAATGGTTAAATACGTGTATTATCTCAGCAATGGAACATTGGTCCGAAAATCGGGACGATTGGAAATCCCGATCCAAACTTATGTAAAAATGGTTTATGATCACTAGGCCAGTAGGGGCAAAATTTGAGGGTCTACACCTGCCCTATATGAGTTGGAAGCAGTTACGTGTATTGAGTATCTCACTCTAAAATTTTACTGTGATAATAATGAGATTATTGCTATGAAGGGGGATCAAAAGATAACTCAGGAAGCATACATGGTAGCACTGAAAGGGATACCTCTTACCCTACCCATTATGTGGATGCCAGAAGAGGAAACACACACAATGCCAGATGAGCATCAACCTTGTGACATACTCAGATACACCTCGGCTTCAAGCCCACGCCTATGGGCGAACTGGTCAAATGGGAGGTAGAACTATGGAAACATTTATAACTTTGGGAGCTGAACTGCTTATGGAAATACAAAGCAGTATTAGAAAGGTGTTGGAAGACAATGTCAACAGTTTAGCATGGACGGCTAAAGACATAATTGGGATTAATCCCGACATCATATCCTATAAGCTCAGTATTGATCCAGACTACAAGCTTGTGAAGCAAAAGAAGTAAAGTCATGGACTGGAAAGGCAACAAGCCATAGTGGTTGAGGTAGATAAGTTGTTACAAATAGGATTTTACCGATTTGGTTGGCGAACGTGGTGCTAGTACCGAAGCCCAATGGAATGTTGAGGCTATGTGTAGATTTTACCGATTTGAACAAGGCATGCCCCAAAGACCCCTACCCTCTGCCTAACATAGACCAATAAGTAGATTCAATAGCTGGCTATGAAGTATACATCTTCATAGATGCAGCTGCTGAATACCACCAAATAAGGATGAACAAGCTAGATGAAGAGAAGATGAGCTTCATTATAGATAGGGGGATTTATTGCTACCAAATGATGCCCTTTGGTCTAAAAAATGCAAGAGCCACATACAAGAGATTGGTCAACAGCATGTTCCAACACTAGATAAGGCGAACGGTAGAGGTATCTATAGACGACATGATCATTAAAAGTACTCAGGTTGCAAACCATCCCAAGGACTTGGAAGAAGCATTTGAAATCTTAAACAAGTTCAATATGAAATTGAATCCAGACAAGTGCACATTCAGGGTAGAAGCAGGCAAGTTTTTGGGTTTTGTGATATCATAATGGGGTATAAAGGCGAACCCTGAGAAGATCAAGGAAATTGATAGGTGTTATTTTTACAATATTTTTAATATAGTTCTTATTAGGAATTTTAGTAATTTTAATCACTTTAACTAATTTTCACTTTGTTTTATTTATGTTTTTGTTCAAAGATTCCTTGAATCATAATCCTATTTAATGTTTTTGTCAAAGTTCTCCTTGAAATCAATAATCCACTTGATCGTTAAAGAAAGTTTTGCCAGGATTTTGGGCACAGAAAAGAGCATTAGCATTATAAAGCAAAACACTTAGGCTCTGGCACGCCCTGCCCGTGCAAATCAGCACGCCCGTGCTGAACTTAAGGAAAATCAAGTGGAGACTCAGACTCTAGCACGCCAAGCCTGTGCTATCTGGTACGCCCGTGCCTGAAAGAACCTTATCAAGCACGCCCATGATGCATTTCATGCTGAAAAGACAGAGCCTAGCACGCCCTGGCCGTGCTATGGGGCACGCCCGTTCCACAGATTTTTCTTTGGACGTGTTACGCAGCACGGCCCGTGCCGAGCCATCCATAAAACTCAGGCCCTGACACTCCCAGACCGTGCAAAATAGCACGCCCGTGCTACAAATTTGATGCTGTCTTGAATTATGAACGCCAGCCAGTCTCTATAACTTACATGGGCCCACCTCAGATATTTTTCTGACGTGCAAATCAAGATCTAATCTTATTTAGGAAGATGGAAGAGTCCTAATTGAAGTCCTAATTGAGAAGAAGATCCAAAGCCTAATTAAGTTTCATATTCTCAAAAAGATTTCTTACTAATAAGGAATTCTATTTCCTAAACGGAGTTCAGGTTTTTCTCAAGAATTCTATAATAAAGAGAGGGCAAATTCATTGTAAAGGACATCTCCCAGTCTTTGATAATTTGGTGCACATTGTTTCCTTTTCTCTCTCAGGACTTCAAGCATTCAAGATTCGTGCCAAGATTTCAAGAAGCCGTCCACGTTCTGTTGCCTTTAGTTTTTATTTCTAAACTCTTAAAATCTTGTTTTTTTTTCATTATTCACATTGATTATGAAGTTTTATTCAAGTATTATTGAGTTTTATTTAATTACTATGTCGAACTAAATCC
The DNA here is from genome assembly GCF_014843425.1 of Jatropha curcas. The sequence goes on along the minus strand of NW_023590626.1, from coordinate 394,659 downwards.
TCATACTAGGGATTTGATGTAGTTTGAATTCTTTTCCAATTTATAATATTAGATTTGTTTATCTTTATTCAAAGTATAATTTATTATTGAACTTAATGCTTCCAGGCAGAGTTTTTCCCCTAGATTGATTTATTTCATTATTCACTTTCGGGAGAAGGGTTTTTGATATGGACAAGGTATAAATTACATGAGAATAATAACTTGATGCGGAAGCTTTATGGCTTGACTCATGGGGGGTTTTTATAAGTTAATGACCTTAGGTTATGAATTCACAAAACAAACCACAAAACTTAATGATTTAATTCATGTTTGATTCACTATGGAAGATAGGTAATTAAATTGATTAGAATAGCTGAACAAAACATCGGGAGACTGTTTTAGTGATTCTAGGGTTGTTTCTCCGACTTGAACAATTAAAATTGATTAACAAAACTAATAAAATAAAATTGGATGGAGTTTAAGTGAAATCAAATCCTAGGAGTTTTAAAATCCTGTGATTTCTTTCCTTCAAATACATTGCTTGAGTTATTTTTGTTCTCTTTTAAGTATTTATTTTCTTTAACAATAATTCTCCTGATTGCCGTTTAAAAATAATAGGTTAACATAATTTTGGTACTGATACAACAATTCCCTGTGGAGACGATACTTACTCACTCTATTGATTACTTGCTGCGATTTCGTGCACTTGTGAAAAATCACTGTCAAGTTTTGGCTGCCTTATGCCGCGGGGTATTGGCGTTATCAATATCAATAACTAATTACCCTATTGTTAGATTTAAACATTTATTTCTTCTTTGTTTTTTATTTATTTTATTTTAAAAGAATTATTTTCAGGTTGTTTATGCAAAGAAGAATCAGTAGGACTGAACCGCCTAATCTTTTGATTCAAGAAATTTGAAAAGACTTGTCGTGAGAGGAAACAACGGTGTTAGAAGAGACGTGAAAGCAAACGCCAACAAGAACAAGCAGTCATGACAGATCAAGTCAATTCAGAATACCAGAACTCTACTCTCAGAATCAGTCGCCAACCTTGCGGGATTACACAACACCTTTCTCTTAATGGAACAACCTCAAGATCACAAGAATCTCGGGGAAGCTAATAATTTGAAATAAACCTGCAATTATGCTTTCACCACAATTCAATATGGTGGTTTTACCTAGTGAAGATCTACCGTTATATCACAAATTTCCTGGAGATTTTCATACCTTTCAAAACAGAATGGTGTTTCCGAGGATACCATTAAAAACTAAGACCTCTTCCCTTTCACTCTTAGGATAAAGCACGATCTGGTTTACGAAGTCATTCCTTGCTGAAGTTTTACAATATGGAAAATTAGCCTAAAAAATTTTTAGCTAAAATTCTTCCATCTTCAAAGACCACAAACTGCCAATGAGATAATGATCTGATCCACCATGTCAAAAGTTTTACGAAGTTGGGAAAGATTAAGGACTTAATTGAAGAAATGTGCCCACATCACAGTTGCCTAAATGGTTACAGGTACAAACTTTATTAATGCGTTATCTCTTAACATTAAAAATCACTCTAATGCAGCGTGCAGTGTGATTCTTGAAAGAAAAGAAATTGATGAGGCATATGACCTATAGAAGAGATGGCAAGCAATATCATTACCAAAATAGCTCTAAAGAAAGAAGTCTGCAGGAAGTCTTATAAAATAGATGCCATTACGAACACTCAAAATGCCAAGTAAGATAATATGAAGAAAAGTGGACTTATTGGACTACTAACCCTGGTCAACTCATTTATGCAAGTTTATGATAGGTTATATGGGCATATGGGATGGAGAATGACATGCTAGGGACGCTTTAAATCCGCAAACCTTGGAACAAGTAAAACTGATATGATAATCGAAGGAAGGGAAGAATTACCCATTACTCCAATTTTATGATAATAGGTTGAGGAAATCAACCCTAATCTTTCATATGCGAATCCCAACAATGCCTTGAACGCACCACAGGTTTTATACCTCAAGAGAAGAAAAATCTCATGATATGCTCCTTTACTGCTCTTTCTGAAATTGCACACCCTTGGACTGCAATGGAACGAACCAGAGGAAAACAAAAAATCCAGGCAAGTGCGAAGAAAAACTTAGAGATCCACTAGGACAGTTGCCAAACATGATGGCATCCGCAACCTCAAGGTACGGTTACCTAGTAATACGAAAAGAATCCTAAAGAGCAGGTACAAGCTATCACCTTGAGAAGTGGCAAATAGTTAGAAGAACCACCAAAGATAGAAAAAAGAAAAAAGGAAGAGCAGAAAAAGTTCCCATCATTGACCTAGAAGACAAGAGGGAAGTGGAACCCCTATGCTCCAACGCGTTTCCTTTTCCCACAAAGGTTTAAAGAAACACATAGATGACAAAGCTTCCTAAAAGTTCTGATTTGTTCAAAAGCTTCAAATTCAACATTCCTTTTGCTGGAGCTCCGCCAAAATGCCCAAGTCAGGCAAAATTTCTAAAAAAGAGATCCTGGAGCAAGAAACGAAAAAAAAATTGATGATCAAGGACATGATAATGTTAACTGAGGAGTCTAGTCAATTACAAAATAATTGCCTCCAAAAGTTGAAATAGATCCAGGAAGTTTCTTATCCCTTGTAATATTGGTAATCTTGATTTTGAAAACTTTAGCAGAGTAGGTGCTAGCATTAACCTTATGTCTTATGAGTTTTAAGATGCTGGGATGGGAGAACTAAAACCAACAAGGATGTCTCTGCAATTGCAGATCGGATAATCAAGAATATCCAAAGGAATTGGAAAGATTGCTCGTAAGGTAAAGGTACCATTTATCTTTCCCTGTTGATTTTGTTATTCTTGACATTGATGTAGATAAGAGAGGATCCTTAATCTTGGAAGAAACCTTTCTTGCACTAGAAGACGTTGATTATTATATGGGCAAATTAACTAAGGGTTGGTCAGAGGGAAATGATTTTATGTGCTTAACCTTGTAAACGTTCCTAAGATTATAAATGACTGCTTTCGAATATGATGTTGTGATGAATGGTTGTGAAAACCACTTTGCAGATTAAGACTAAAATGACATTATGATTCAAGCGATTCTATGGATGAGAAAGAGAGTTAAACCACCAAAGCAAGAACTGAAAACAACTTCCAATCTTCATTTAAAATATGCATTCTTAGTGAAAATAATTCTTTTCCTGTTATTATTTCTTCTCACTTAAACACTTGAATCAAGAGGAAAGGTTGTTGCAGTTCTCGAAAAACATAAGAAAGCTCTAGGTGCGTAATTTTAGATTTGCAAGGAAAAGCCCAGAGTGTATGGGATGCACAAGATTTTCTGATGGAGAAGATTATAAAACCTTTAATGAGCATCAAAGAAGATTAAATCCAAATATGGGGAAAGAGTAGTTAAGCTGAGATCATAAAACTTTGGATGCTGGCATTATCTATTCCAATTTCCGATAGCAGTTGGGTAAGTCCTGTTTCAAGTTTTCCAAAGAAGGATGGCTATGACTACGATCTTAACAAAAAACAATGGAGTTAATTCCCACTCGAAAAATCACAGGTTGGTGTGTGCATTGAAATATAGGAAGTTGAACAAAGCAAACGTAAAGATCACTTCCCTTTACCCTTTATTGATCAAATGCTGAAAGACTTGCAGGTTATCCCTATTATGTTTTTTGGATGGTATTCAGAATACTTCAAATACCTGATTGCTCCTGAAAGATCAAGAGAAAACCACTTTCACTTGCCCTTATGAGTACCTTTACTTATAGGAGAATAGCCTTTGGATTATTGCAAATGCTCCTTACAACTTTTCCAAAGTGCATGATTGTCTATATTAATCTGACGCATGTTGAAAAATTTATGAAATATTCATGTGATGATTTTTCGATGTTTGGTCCTCTTTTGATAACACGTCTTTTTATAACCTATCTTTAGTTATGCAGCGATGTTTGAGGACACTAACCTTGTTTTAAATTGGGAAAAATGTCATTTTATGGTTAGTGAACGGTATATTCTAAGAGCATAAAATCTCACAAAAAGGAATGGAAGTGGATAAAGCCCAAATCGAGGTTAATGAAAAGTTACCTCCTCCAAATTCAGTGAGACGAAAAGAAGCTTCTTGGCCATGCAAGATTTTATAGGAGATTTATCAAAGGGACTTATCCAAAATCACAAAACCTCTTTGTAATTTATTAGTTAAAGATGTCCCTTTTGATTTTTGACAAAGATGTGTGGAATGCTTTTAGCAGGTGAAGAAAAGAGTTGATTTTAGCTCTATCATTGCTACACCAGATTGGACTCTTCCCTTTGAACTTATGTGTGATGCTAGTGATCATTGCTGTTGGAGCCTGTTCTTGGCAAAGAAAGGAAAAGAAGTTGCATGTTAAATTTATTATGTCGAGTCGCACATTGAATGATGCACAATTAAATTATCCACCACTGAAAAAGACAACTTCTAGCTATTATTGTTCGCTTTTTGATAAAATTTAGGCTTTATCTGATTGGACTAAAACAATAGTATTACAACTGTCACCTGCCATAAGTATTTATTGGAAAAAGAAAGATGCAAAGCCTAGACTAATCCATTGGGGTTCTTCTTTTGTAGGATTGATTAGAGAAATTCGTGATAAAAAAGGAACCGAGAACCTCTACAGACCGCTTATCCAAGCTCGAGGGGGGGAAGAAGAGCAAAACAGAATTACAAAATCAATGAAGACTTCGCCTATGAAACATCTTCTCTTCTTGGTAAACACACAAAGCTCCATGGTATGCCGATATAAGTTAACTACCTTGTTTGCAAAAATAATTCCTCCCAATCTTTCTTATCAAACAAAAGAGAAAGTTCTTCATGAGCTCAAATAATTACTATTGGGAGGAGCCCTTATTTGTTTTCAAATAATTGTATATCAGCTCTTTCGACGAATGTATACCAAGAAGAAGCAAAATGAAAGTTGTCTTCGATTTCTTCCTGTTAATGAGTGTGGGGGACACTTTGTTAGCAAGCAAGTACGCAGCACGTATTCTTGGAAAGCAGTTTTATTGGGCCTAAACCCTATTTAAAGATGCTTCTTAACTGCGTGTTCTCTTTGTCATCGTTGTCAAAGTTAGGTAACATCTCAAAGGCGACATGAATCCCGTTAAACAGTAGCCTTGAAGTAGAGATCTTCGACTGTTTGGGGTTTTTAAATTTATGGGACTTGATCCCATTCGTCTACTCAACGATACTTCTAGTAGCGTGACTATGTTCTCGAAGTGGACGGGAAGCTGTTGTCCTACCCAAAATGATGCCAAAAGTGTGATAACTTCATCGAAGAAGTATATTTTTACCACGTCATTGACACCCCAAGGGGGCATATAATCACAGACGGAGTTAAGCACTTTATAACAAAGTACTAGATCACGCTTCTTTCAAAATAATGGTGTTACTCATGTGTAGGTACTCCATATCACCTCAAACAAGTGACAATGAAGTCACTAATAGGGATAAATTCAACAAGATTCTGGAGACCACAAGGGACAATCTAGGAAGGACTGGGCTAAGAAACTCGATGATGCTCTGATGGCTTATAGAATTTGCATTCAAAACACCAATTGGTATGTCTCCATATCGCATGGTCTATGGTAAGGTGTCACCTCTCTTGTTGATTGAGCACAAAGGCATATTGCGCAATCCAATTCTAGCTTTTAATGTTAAGGAAGTTGGTCAAAAAACGGTTGCTTCAATTAAATATGATGGAGAAATGCCCTACAATGGCTTATGAGAATGCCAAATCTATTAAGGACCGCACAAACAATGGCATGATAAGCGACAATTATCCTAAGGAATCTAAAGGTTTTAGGACGAACAGGTATTGCCATCTATAACTCAGACTCATCTCTTTCCAGGTAAGTTGCGCCCTAGAATGGTTTGGTCCATTCCACGATCAAAAAATTTTCCACATGGGCCATTGAAATAGTGGATTGGTGACAGGGAGTTCCAAAGTTAAGCTCAAACGCTAAAGGTTTATCAAAATGAAAACTTTGATCAGGTCAAAAACAGCCATCAGTCGTTTACTTGAACCTTGTTGAGTGCGTTGAGTAACGACGTTAAACAAAAGGCTGTGGAGACAACCCATAGTATTTTTCTAAAATCTTCTGTATTTCAATTTATTTTTATCGCTGTACGAAATTTCCCAGAAAATTTTCTCATATTAATTGTTTCTTATGTTTCAGAAAAAATTCTTTCAGGATCGAGTTGAAGTCTACAAGATATGCACGCCGCTAGCCGTGCTCAGCAACACAAACGGTGCCTTCAGCGGAGGTTGAAAATTCACTCTTGGAAGGTCATAGGCTAGCAAGCCCTGGACGGGGCTCATCAGCACGACTGATGCCGCAAAGAAGTGGGACAATCCCCCTTGAAAGGTCAGAGGATAGCACGCCCGGACCGTGCAATACAGCACCTCAGCAATATAAGATAAGATTGCACTTGCATGCCCAAACCGTGCTCCAGGACACCCCAGTGAGTACCCAAAAAGGAGAAAGTCGGCTCGCAAGTCAGAGCCCCAGCCCCAGCGGTGCCTCCAGCACGCTCGTGCCAGGTAAGCCAAGCATTTCTTTCTAACAGGTTAGAGGCACGCACGCCCAACCATGCTTCCAAGCACGCCCGTGCCGGCAATCGCCATAGATGGTCAGAAGCGCGCATGGCCAGGCCGTGCCAGAGTAGCACGACCAGGCCGTTGCTAGGTACACGATGTGCCATGTTCAGATCTGCGCCATTAAAACCGACACCTTCTATTTAAAGGGCACATCCTCATTCCTCTCTTGTTTCCCAAAGCCGCACGGGCCTAGCGGCCTCTTCCTTTTTTCTCTGTATTTTCTCTCTTTTTCTCTAACCCAACACACCAACACCAAATTTCGTCACCTCTCTCCTTCACCATGCCTCCCCGATACAAGCGCAGCCGACCTGCCTCTTTATAGTACGCCGCCTCTAGACCAACAACCAATTGCGTCGATCTTCCGCTGCCTTCCTCCACCGCGGCCACCTCCTATGACTGTTCTAGCTCCTCCTTTATTTTGAAATTGGCTCTCGGAACAAACAAGAAAGGTACAACCAAACTTTCTCTTCGCCCATTTTACCAATTGATTTATTGGATGAGACTACACTAGCACAAGTGGGGCTTAGGGATGAGCTTGGTTTTAGAACCACTTAGGCGTATTGGGTGGGAACAATTTATTAAACATGAAAGATCTATGTTTTATGCACCTTCTCACTGTATCAAGACCTGCTGAATTTTGATGTTCCTTATTCATTCCATTATTCGCTTATTGGACTTTGTTCCTAGCCAAAATTAAATTTAGGCTATTTAGGAGAAATTTATAACTTTTTGTAACGCGGTGTTATCATATTACTTTGTGGTTTCCAATTCTGAACTCAATGCTCATAATCGCTTACAATAATACCGATGAATTTTATCGATCGCAAAATATTATGGACCAAACTAAACTTGGACAGATAATTATAATCATAGGTTTTCGAAAGCATCGAAATTGAGAAACCCTGCCCTGAGGTATATTCACAAATTCCTAGCCAACACTATTATTTGGCGAAATGAGAGTATGGAGGTACTTGAGCCACAACGAATTATACTTTTTTATGGGCCATTGATCAGGGATTTTGGTGCATGTTGGTTAAGCTATGTTTGCAACGGCTGAGAGTTGGCATGACGGGCGAAAAGAGCTATTGATGGGGTTTTTTGTAACCCGATTGCAGCATATTTAGACTATGGAATCTCGCTAGACCAGTTATGATAGTTCGGGGAGGAAAGGGCATTTAGGCTAGACTTAGATGTCATGATTTCATATTCGAAGTCTGATGAAAATGGGCGATTCATATTCGACAGTGGTCTCGAAATTACAGTGTTCTATACTGTATGAGGAGCTGAGATCCGATTACCTAACATGGAGGAGGCGTAATTCCGGACTCCTTTCCCTACTTTGGACTTCTTCTGGTACAGGTACTTCTAGAGCTAGTCCATCTTTCAGGGGAGCGTCGAGCAGTCCAACGATGAAGTACTTGCACGGATGTGTCCTATGACATGTTTGACACTCGCTCTTAACGAATGGAGCCTGATTGCTTGATAGTTTTCCATGTCCCACAGAGATATGTGCAGGAGCCTCGGTTCTCGTATACACTATTGCAAGGCCAACTCCACACTGTCATTCATTATTGCAACCACACCCCCATCCACCATCGAATCCGATGGATTTCTGACTCTTTTCGGTTGCCTTCTGTTTTGATTTTTTTTTTTGTTTTTTATATATTGATTTATATCTTGGATTTGTTTTGTTTCCTTTGTTGTTGTTTCAATTTCTTTGAATATTATATATTCTCGTTTTTTAGTGTTTTTCTAATTTCTAGCTTGCTACATTCCCAACACCTAGGCTCTATTGTATTTTTCAAGTACTAAATTGACTCGGTAATGTTACTACCACTCCCCTTATTCTTTTATATTGATTAAGGTGATGAGTTTTGGGGAACTGGTCTTATTTTTACAACTATTAGGGACAATGTGCTAGATTAAGTTAGGAGAAGGAAAATTTTAGTTTAAAATTTTATTTTATTATTTTAGGACTTTACATGGTGGAATAATTAGAGGCAAGCGGAAAACTATCGTATGACTAACTTGTGAGTAAATTTAGTTATTTTCCTAGTGTTAGTAGGGTTGAGCTTTTAATTTTTATTTTGACTTAACATAAGTTCTTTATTTAACTATTATTCTAACGATATAAACACTAATTTTTTGCAAATTATTATATATAGATATGTTTTAATCAAATTTATTTAAACCAGGCATTCCTATAACAAATTAGAATTCCTTTGAGACAAAATTTTTAAGATGCTACATGTTAGAAAAGATGATTTAGGCATCTTTTGAACCCCTATTTAGCCTAGGGCCAACTAAATTAAAATATGACTTTTAACCAATTTGAAACCTATATCCAAAATTTTATCTATTCACCCTTATAACCTAACCATTAAAACTACTTAATTTCCTACGTTAAGTGGCAATAATGTTATAATTTGAAGGATTTGATTTCTGTTTAAAACATAGCAGCAAAAAGGGGAAGAAAATATCATTAATACTAGCAAGAAAGCAAGTAGAAAAACAAGAAAACACCCCATAAAAGAAGCAATCAATCCAAGAATTTCAAGTTTGGGGGAATAAAGCAAGGGAAGAATTATTCAAAGTATTATGAAATAGACCTTGCCAAAGTATCTCTAAATTTTTGAGCTAGTGAAGAACTGTCAAGATTAAATCGCCTTTACAAAGAAAATTTGTTTTGATATAATGAAAATCTTGATATTATGCATTTTCTATGCTCGTTTGTCATCTTTTATCTTTTTTCTTGTTTAGCTAAAATTATACCTCAAAAACCGCCATTAAACCAAAATTAAAGACCTTTTGATCTTTTTAAATCGTATGGCATTTCAATTGTGGAGAAGGGATGACTAATTTGCTTATGTGAACGTTAAATTTATATTGTTAAACATCTTAATCAAAGGTAAATAGTTTGTGAAAATCATATTGCTGCTTATCATAGGTTGGATAATTATTAGTGTTGAAAATCTTATTAACTTATGTTTAAATTAAGGAATGTGTTTTCATCAAAAACTTGAATTTTTGCTTGAATATAATTAGCATGGAAAACACTTGATTGCTTCACATGTTAGTAATTTTGATGATCTTTTTGAAATTGTGAAAATTATCTCCAACCATAAGTAAGCTAGCTTTGTGAGTTTGTTTAGCTTATGTTTCTCTTTTGTTTTTAGTTTTGTTGCTTGAGGATAAGCAATGATTAAGTTTGGGGAGTTTTGATAGGTGACATTTGCCTAAGCCAGATCAAGTGATGGAATCTCATTGACTGTAAAAGTAATTAGTGTAATTTCAAGGTGCACCTTTAACTTAATTTTCACTTTGTTTTATTTATGTTTGTTCCAAAGATCTGAATCATAATCCTTGTTAACTATAGTCCTATCTCTCCTTT
>NW_023590626.1:261801-384149 GCF_014843425.1 Jatropha curcas | reverse complement strand
TGGAAACTGCCAGGAGTAAGCAAGAATTTTCTTAATTATCCAAGCCAGTCAAAGCCCTTCTCACATCTTCGCAAAGAAAAACTAAGCATAATTAAGTATTGTGATGGCACCACCTGCAGCAGTATATATTTATGAACAAGATTGTCATCAGTTACTATATATATATACTAATAATATATATATATATATATTAAAGAATTAACTCAACAAGACCAAATGTATGTTTCCCAAAAAGTTGACACACAGTACCATAGGATGCACAACAACTTGGCCAGTGATGTAGAGGAACATTCATTGGCAGCCAAGAACACAAAAGAAGGTGGCAATCTCAAAAGGCTGTCCTGCTCTGTCCATGGACTTCACTTCTAAGCTTGCGACTACCTCAGCAGGCAAGACGCCGGTTGCAATTGGTGTCCACAACAGGACCTGGTGCTACTCCATTCACACGTATGGCTCTTCTATAAGATGCAAGCCAGGACTTTCTTGGGTAAAAGATTACCATGGCCCCTTGTGGAAACTTATAAATCCAGCAATCTGGCAATCCTCATAGCCTACAAGAGATGTAGTTATAAACAGCTGCCTTCCAGTACTAGCTCCCGCACCAATCGCCAGTAGAAATCAATCATTCCACAAGTGTAACCATGTTGGATGTTAAAGAACGTTCTTGAATCGAAACTCGGTAGATGTCCATCAATGAACGATATATTTTAGTATTTTCTGCGGGATAAAGCTTCCATAGTGTCTAATTCCACAATCTTGGTGAACTATCTCCCTACCTTTCGCACTATTAAGGAATCAAGGACAAAACAATGTAAAAATGATATAGTGATATGTATATAAATCATTGGAAACACTCAGGGGATTTGTCAGCCTACTAGGGAGATCGACATGCCAAGTTACGTAGCCATTTGAAGACGATCCATACAGTGAGAATTAAAGAGACTGGAAACAGAGATATGTATAACTATAGACGAATCTTTCTTTCCACAAATAACAAGACGGAAAGATATTGATTATATTGCACCGAATTTTAGTTTTCAATCCCAGGGGCATGATGGGGAATGTATCGGCCATAGTTTTACTGCATCCCCTCACATTGTGAGCCACGTGTGCAAGGCGCGAACCGATTTGCTTTTTGGTCGTGTTGCAAGATTTGTGTTCTCTTCAATCCGACATCAGTGGAAGCAATATCTGACCCTGTCTTAATCTCTCACTGCTGGATAGAAGTAGGTACCTGAGGCCCACTTTAGATTTTGAAATCCAGTAGAATCACACTAAATTAATACTCGAGTTGAATAACGGATATATAAAAACAGTAGCGGTTATTACTTGCCAGTCAAAATTTAAGCCATACGCGGAAGAGAAACAAGTGGATGCACCCAATTCAATAGCGCTTAGGTTGAGTGAAGCAAGCTCATCTTAAGAGCGTGTGAGATTGTCAGCTATCTTCACAAAGGTTTGTGCGAATAGCTAGCTCATTCCCTTATAAGGCGTACTCGCAGTGATAAGGCTGCATATTCGCCCCTCAACTCTCCTCCGTATTAAGATAGGATTCAAGAGCACACGCTTTGCCTCCCGCTTTCCTTGCCACGTGTTGGAGCCAAACATACGACGAAAGTCATGATATGCAAGATAATATAATCATAGTAGAAGAAAGCGGAAAAGATAATCCTTTGACAAGAGTTTATAGTTATTAGAAAAGGGTTTACCCTTTTAGAAAACTACAGATAGGCAAGCTTAGTAGAGAATATAGGTAAGATTAAACGTACGAGACGTGTTGTTTTTGTGGAAAAGTCTACTTTGTTAGGTGAGTGGCTGCCACTTTAGTTTATGATGAATGTAGCGTGCGTGTGATAGATAAGTCTCCTATTTAATTTTGATAGAGTGAGTAGGACAGAAATAATTACTTTCGCGAGCTCTGGATCCCTATGGATACTGTAGCCTATGCTGACAACAATTGAGGGGTGGAACCACGTAAATGTGCTTTTCTTGTTGGGTGTTCCTCCCATTTGGTATTGAGTTTTCTTCCTGCTGCTGTGTATTGAGGTTACTGGCGTAAATTAATATTGTCCGGTATCTAACAAATCATTTCCATAAGTAGAGGTAGTTGTAATTACCCATTGGTTGCAGAAATGTTTAATTTAACTTGCTACACAAACTAAATTCTAAAATTGGAAGCTATCTTTTTTTCAAACCAACGCTTATGGATAATCTTTCCAATTTAATTTGCCATTCACAATCTACGTGCTCTCTTTTATGTGTTTCTATGAGGATATGAAATAGCAGAGACACATTTCGGCGACGATAAAGCTCAAATGAGTTTGGTTCTGTGAATCAGATTGAAATTCATATCGCACATTCTATCCAACGGAATTCAGCTAGGCAGGCGGCGGGACACTGAAGCAAATGGATTACAATTAGGAAAATCAAATTAGAACATATTGACACTAAACAATTGAGGGTGAACCACGTAAATCTTTGTGTGTCCCATTTTAATTTTTCCGCTGTGTTATTATTCTCGTAATTTTATTGCCGGTATCCTAACAAATCATTTCCATAAGTAGAGTAGTGATCCGATTTGCAGAAAGTTTAATTTAACTGTAACAAACTAACATTTCTAATTGGAGCTATTTTTTGTCTAACCAAACACGCTTATGGATAATTTCATTTAATTGCACAAAACGTGTCTTCTTTTATTTTTTAAGATATGATAGCGGAACACGCACGAAAGCCATGGGTTGGTTGTGAAAATTGAAATCTACACATTTACAATTTCAGCTAGCAGGGGGACTGAGATGGATTCATTGAAAATAATTAAACATATGACACGCCTCAACAATTGTTTTTTAAACATTTTTCTTAAGTTAAAACTTTTTATATTCCCTAATAATTTGTATTCTTATTTGACTTGCACGTGGATTAAGAAATTTTAATTGAAACGATTAAACTCTTTTTTTTTTTTTTTTAATATGCCATTGCATTAGTATTCAATAAAAATTAAATGATTCATATTAAATTGTTTTTAAAATTAATCAAACATTTGATTAAATCGAAAGATTAAAAGATTATATGTTAATTTTGTTTGTATCTAGTATTATTCAATGTTAGAAAAGGAAAAACGACAATAATTACAATTTTTCGGATAGACGAAAAAAAAAAAAAAAGTATACTAGAACAAAAATGTTGGTATGGAAGGAGTATACATTTGGTTATATGTCTCCATTGCATTAATAGCAGGCAGTTGGATGAACTCCTTCATCACGGCTCTTGACTTATAAATCCGACTTCATCTACACAGCTGATGGCAAAGCACATGAAACACTCATTTTGCAATTGCATTTCTCTTTGTTGTGGCCCCGGTGATCATAACCGAGAATTTACAGTTTCCAGCAGCAGAGACATGGAGTTGACAGAACCAGGGTACCGATTTCCTCCACAGACTCAAGACAGACAGCCAGGCCTAGAATATGTGATGCACCCACTTCCAGAATCCATAAACCCTCATTACAAGCCCTCCAACAAACTACATGTGCGATTCCAAAACACGTCTGTTATTCTTTTTCGTTAATGTTATTCGCTTCTTTTTAATTCTTGCATTACTTGCTATTCTTGGCAGGGAAAGGTAGCTCTGATCACAGGAGGTGATTCCGGCATAGGAAGAGCTGTAGCTTACTATTTCACATTGGAGGGTGCAACCGTGGCTTTCACATACGTCAAACCCCGAGAGGATAAGGACAAGGATCATACCCTCAAGATATTACACGAAATAAAGACAGAAGGATCAAAAGACCCTATTGCTATACCCACTGATGTCGGATTTGAAGAAAATTGCAAGAAAGTGGTTGATCAAGTGATGAGTGAATATGGACAGATTGATATTCTCGTCAATTGTACAGCTGTACAATTCTATTCGCACTCCATTCAAGACATAACTGAGGCTAGGCTTGAACGGGTGTTTAGAACTAACATATTTTCTTATTTCTTCATGGCCAAGTGAGAAATGTTAAAAAGATCATATACATACTATAACTGTTAAACATTATGAATGAAATTGAATTTCTACTGCAATTGGTGCAGGGAAGCTTTAAAGTACATGAAAGAAGGCAGCTGTATTATAAACACTACATCTCTTGTAGCCTATAGAGGATATGCAGAGTTGCTGGATTATAGTTCCACAAAAGGAGCCATTGTATCTTTTACAAGAAGTCTGGCTTTGCATCTTATAGAAAGAGGCATACGTGTGAATGGAGTAGCACCAGGTCCTGTGTGGACACCATTGCAACCGGCGTCTTTGCCTGCTGAGGTAGTCGCAAGCTTAGGAAGTGAAGTCCCAATGGACAGAGCAGGACAGCCTTTTGAGATTGCACCTTCTTTTGTGTTCTTGGCTGCCAATGAATGTTCCTCCTACATCACTGGCCAAGTTGTGCATCCTAATGGTACTGTGTGTCAACTTTTGGGAAACATACATTTGTGCTTGTTGAGTTAATTCTTTAATATACTTTTGGGAAACATACAATTTGTGCTTGTTGAGTTAATTCTTTAATATTTATATATATATATATATATATTATATATATATAGTACTATGACATCTTGTTTCATAAATATATATACTGCTTGCAGTGGTGCCATCATCAAATACTTAATTATTTATATATAGTACTGATGACATCTTGTTCATAAATATATACTGCTGCAGGTGGTGCCATCATCAATACTTAATTATGCTTAGTTTTCTTTGCGAAGATGTGAGAAGGGCTTGACTGGGCTTGATAAATAAAGAACAAATTTCTTGCTTACACTCCCTGGGCAGTTCCATACACCAAATCAATCCAAAAAAGATATATATTTTTTTAAATGTTATTGCTTTATTTTTTTTTCTCGGTTGTTTCAAATAAAGAATATATAATATTGACGCCTATGTCTGATGAATTGGTTTTCTTAGTTTTAAGTGTGCTAATTATAGATATGTTGATGTATTTAGTTGTGAATTTTGTTTTTATTTATGCAATAATGCCATTATGGTTAAGGATTTTCTAAGAAAAGAAATACTTGAAAGAGAGTGGATCCTCTTGTCATCGGTCTATAATGGCAATCAAGCAAATACGTGATTAATTAATACACATACGTTGGAAAAAAAAAGAAGTTAAAGACAAGATCAAGATCATGTTCCGACAACACAAGATCATCTTTTCTTTTTTCTTTAAAATAATAACAAGAAGGTACAAATTAAATGTTAAAAGCAACTATGCATGGTGCAAATGAACTTCATAAATACTCCTGAATCATGGCAAACGTGTGCCATGCATATTAATTTTACAGTATATATTATCTTGCTTTTACGGGCCACATCATGATAAAACGTGTGCGCTATCAGTTTTTAATAGGCGAAATATATAAATTAATTTATTAAATTTGACTTTAATTTTACTCTATCCGAAAATTTGGGAGAGATGTATTGTACCCTAAAATTGCTAATTCTAATAATATTTCACATATTTTTACCTAACAATAACAGTTTAAAATATTAATTTAATGTATAGTTAATAAAATTATTAAAATATTAAATTTTATTTTTTTAATAATTTAATATGTATTTAATTGATATAACTTTATCAATTAAAGTGTTTAAAATAATTTTAAATTTGAATCGCTTAATAAGTATAATTTTATATAAAATAAAACAAATTTGTGTCCATGTATCCTTGGAAATAAAAAAATAAAAAAAAATTGCGTCCATCGTTCATAAATTCCAAGTGGGCTCACTGGTGTTGGGCCTGCAAACTGCCACAAGGGAAATCGTCGGGCAAAACAACGTCGCAGTTAACATGGCATCAAAATCCTACAACAACCTCATCAGGACATGTGCCCAGACTTACCCAAACACATACATAGGAATAGGATAGGAATATTTTTGCGTACGCAAGTCCGGTGCAAGCTGCTCTGCCGAAGCATTAGTTTCTGCAAAATCTCTATGATATCTCTTCATTTGGAGTTGTAGTTTTATAGGATGGCAAGCGGTGAAGAACAGTTTCCACCACAGAGCCAACAGCAGCAACCAGGGAAAGAACATGTGATGCACCCTCTTCCTCAAGCCATAAACCCTGACTATAAACCTTCCAATAAGCTCCAAGTAATTAAATTCCTTTCCTCTCTCTCTTTTTCCTTGTTTTGCTTTTATAACTAATCCATGCTTGTAATTAATCACAGGACAAGGTAGCTTTGGTGACAGGGGACGACTCTGGTATAGGAAGAGCTGTATGCTACCATTTTGCACTAGAAGGAGCAACTGTGGCTTTTACTTATGTAAAAGGCATAGAAGAGAAGGACAAGGATGATACGCTTGAGATGCTACGCAAAGTGAAGGTAGCTGGTGCACATGATCCTATTGCATTGGCTGCTGATGTTGGGTTCGATGAGAACTGTAAAAGAGTTGTTGATCTAGTTGCAAGTGAACATGGGCGAATTGATATTCTTGTGAATAATGCAGCTGAGCAACACTTTGCCACAACGATAGAAGAGATTACAGAGCCTCGGCTTGAGAGCGTTTTTAGAACTAATATATTTTCTCATTTCTTCATGACAAGGTAAACCAAAATATGTATATATATATATATATATAAGAAATGAACAATTAATAATCACATATTGTTCTTCATTTTACTCTGATGGTTGGTTGGTACTGTAGGCATTGTTTGAAGCACATGAAAGAAGGGAGTAGCATTATCAACTCGACATCTGTCGATGCTTATTGTGGTGTACCAGAGGTACTGGATGATACCTCCACTAAAGGAGCTATTGTGTCTTTCACTAGAAGTTTGGCTTTGCAGCTTGTAGGCAAAGGAATTCGTGTTAATGCTGTGGCTCCAGGGCCTGTTTTGGACGCCATCGTAACCAGCGTCTATACCTGCTGAAATGGTCAAAAGCTTAGGATCTGGAAGTCCCATTGGGCAGGGCAGAACAGCCTTACGAGATTGCACCTTCTTATGTGTTTCTGGAGTCCAGCGAGACTTCTTCTTACTTCACTGGCCAAGTTCTGCATCCTAATGGTACGTCAATTTGTTTCTCATGCAACCATATCGGCTATTATTCATTTATGACTAAACATTTAATGATCCTTGTTTACTGCAGGCGGTAACATGTCAATGGTTGACAATGTTCTTCGTGGTATTTTCTGCGTTCTACTATTGATCTTGCAGGATATAGCGTGTACCATATAAGACTGCAAGTTGTGTGAGATTAGTGAATAAAAGGGAATCAGTCTTCATTTGTTATAGTAGGGTTTCAGGAGTGCTGTTGTTATCTATGTAATTACCTCAACATTTGTATTATATTTATTGTGAAATAATTATAATAGATACATACCTTCAAGGAATAATTAGACCCTCATTCCAAATTGTATATGGCCATCAGACTACTTAACGATGATTTCATATAGTATAAAAATCGATCCAGAGCGAACTCGCTAAAAATTTCTCATACAATGCACCAGTGCATAAAAATGTTGAAAGTTCCAATAAAAGCCAAGAATTAACTAAGTATGCAAGACTTCTTTGGCCTAGATCATATTTGCACACATAAGAGCAATAACTCAGAAGTAAATGAGTTGCTGATAATTTTTTGTATGAGATGCTCTTCATAAGAGAGCAAGCGTTTCTGATTGATCACTGCTCGATTCAGTGTCTTTTATGAGGAAATAATAAAAAGAATTAAAGGGTGTATCACCAAGCAAATCGCATCCGAGCAGTGAATATTGCCAGAGTAGAAATAAAACGGCGGTGAACATATCACATACAAGTAGAAATATGTACTGAGCATTGCCAGAGTAGGACAGTTCCTTTTCATAATTCGAAAGCGATCCATATAGGCAAATTTACGAGGAGAATGCTATCGTAAACTCCTCAAAAAGTTGTTCATGACAAAAAAAACACTTCGTTCACTGGGACAATAATTCCTACAAGAAACTAAGGTCCTCACTGTGCATAAAATAAGCAATGCAGGACGCAAACCAACAGGGGAATTGGTTTCTTCACAGCACGTCACTTGCATCACTTGCCCCTTCGTAAGGAAAGGTCAAAAGAGAGTTAGCAACCAGGCTTAAGCTCCACAGCCTCAATTACTTTCTCTGCAATGAGAGGAAAACGAAAAAAGAGGTCAGTGTTTCTTCCTTCAGTACAAAGAGCTCTGTGATTGAAACCTTAAGATGTAGAAATAAAACCCCACCCCTATTGACACCATTAGATAATCCAGTAATTAAAAGAACATACTCTTTTTGAGTAAAGAAATCTGGTTATGCTTTTAGATGCTATTAGATGGCGGAAGAATATCCTTTAGCAGTAAAAGTCAAGATTTCTCAACCTGTACATGGGTGGGGAGCTTCCATTTGGCCTGGTACAGTGCAGAAAGCATGAGATGATGCATCTACACTTGCACAATTTGCAATTTCCTCACGTTCTCTCTTAAGTGCTTGAGCAATAATGTTCTCTTGTATACCCTTGGAGAGGTCTGGTGCTCCTGCCCTAAAACCAGAAACTGGATTGGAGGCTCCAGTTCTTTTTGAGGTAAAATCTAACCGCTCAATCATTCGCGCAACACCAGCAATTCCTGCACTCATCTCCCGCTGAACTCCTTTGCCGAGCTCCTTAACAGAACTATTGCGTGCAAGTAGTTTTTCCTTTATTCCTCGGGTACCTTTAGAGATTGATTCCTTATATCTGTTGTGGTATAGCAACAAAATTCAGCATCAGATGGTATTCCTTAGGGCACGCGCACGCGCACACAAAAAAAAAAAAAAAAAAAAAAAAAAAAAAAAATACGCTTTAGAGATTGATTCCTTACTATCTGTTGTGGTTATAGCAACAAAAATTCAGCATTCAGATGGTATTCCTTAGCACGCGGCACCCGCACACAAAAAAAAAAAAAAAAAAAAAAAATAAAAAAAAAAAAAAAAAAAAGGAAAAAAAAAAAAAAAAAAAAAAAAAAAAAAAAAAAGAAGCTGAAGAGTTTATCTACCTGGCTGAAGCAGCAAGCCATTTAGATTTAATGGACTCAGACAGAGATGCTGCCTCAGATGGTGATCGGGGAGAATCAGTTGGAAGCTGTCCAAAGAAAACCCTGGATATCGAACCAACAATAAGTGAGAAGGAAAACAATACAAGTAGAAAGAGAGAGCGTGATCAGCATGATAATAAATGCAAGAGCAATCAACTAGAAAAGACTATTAGAAGAAATGTCAACCAATCATCCATAGAAGCTATCAACGAAAATAACAACCATGCGTTTGTGGTACTGAAGAGAAGAATATGAAGAACAAAGAAACAGAAAAGAATAGGCACTGCATCTGTTGGATCGTTATCCTTGACTTAATCCCACTTATCTTCAGGGATACCAGACCAACCTATGCTGTAATATGCATGAATGGGATGATACCAATTAAATGGAGGGAAATGTGGGACGTATGAATTAATCATATGCATCAAGGCTTACAGTTCTAAACTAATACCTGGCTTTAGAAGGAACATCTCTGTTGACAGCAGTACCAGATACTACATTCACAACAGGAGGGACCAAAGATGCCAGAGGTTGTGATACCATGACAGGAGTCGGTGAATTACTCCCTAATGACCCATTATTTATATCTAGGCCTTCTTCAGCAGATGTTTGTATCTGCTGAGCATTAGGTCCATTTGCAGGAGAGGTAAAGAAGAGAAACTGGGAGGGACCCTGATCAGAATACCTCTGCCTCTCCCTTCTGTTAATGTAATGAGCTCTACTTGCAGCAGCTATATGTTGCATAATTCGATCATCGAAATCAGAATCATTGGAGTAGAAATCCTGAAAAGTTTCATGTCAGATAAAGCCAATTATGCTGCCAAAAAAAAAAAAAATTGTCTGTACATTTTCAAAAATCAAGCCAACAAAACCTGTTCTGCATCAAAATCCTCATGAAAATGAAGTTGGTTTGCAGATGTAGCAGCAGATGTACTCCTTGACCTTAAACGCCTCTCTGTCTGAACAGCAGCTAGAAGTTCTTGGCTACCGAAGTAGAAGAAGAAACAAAGAAACATGAATCAGTGCATCAGCCAATTAGCTTGTTTCCATCAGCATAACTAAACGAGAGTATCTGTGCACAAGTTTGCAAATATAACAATGCTCATCTGCAAAGAGACATAGATAGAGAAAGCTATTTGGAGATATATACCAGGCAGGCTCCTTGAGGACAAGCATCTGCCAACAGATTGGGCACTCTTTGCTTCTTTGTGACCTGAACAAGGAAACACGTCCAATTAATAGTGGCTATATGCATCATATTTTCATGCAACAAACGAAAGTGCCTAGCAAATGGTGAGCTGTAAGTACTAGAATATAATCATCTAAAATCAGTACACTGTTGAGTGAACCTACCATTCAAGAATACATTGAAGATGGTATTCATGTTTGCAGCCAGTGACCTGAAACAATGAACAAAATATAAAAGGTTGAGACTCTTTCTGTAATCACATGAATAAAGAACTGGCATAATGTATTAGCATAGCCGGAAACACAGTACAACAGAAGAGACAAATTGAAACTATTAATAAACACCTTCAATTGCTAAGAACTTTAGAACCAAAGAACCATGTAAGATAATTAAATATCCATAACACTAGCAAATTTTGAAATTCCTTGACTATTCTCACTCCCACCCACAAGCGTGGTATAGTTTAGTTATTCAACAAAAATTTTAATCAATTCAGAAATTCTGTCTCATCTGATATCCAAATATGAGAACCTAATAATTTTATCAAAACCCAAACCAATGATCAATAGTTTGTAGGTTTTGCTAAAAAAATCACTTGAAAAATATCAATCATCAATTGTTACAAACTTCACTACGTTTTAGCCAAAACCAATTAGGGTAAGCTACGCGGCTTTTCAGATTTCTTTCTACTAAAACTGAACCCAGACAACCAATAACATAATCTAATAAATTGATCCTCCTTCATAACTGAAGGAAAGCACATTGTTACGCACCCAACCATCCATCTGTTTCCATAAAAAGAAAAATTATAAAAGGGGGAAGAAATATCCAAAAGAACATCTGCGACGATGAAGCTAAACATACTTGTATAAACAGATGCTAAAGACAACAATTAGTTCCCAATTATTTATCAACATCCTAACACGGAAATCAGCACAGAGTCATAACATCTGTAATGGATTGCAAATTCATAACACAATTTGCACCGATCATCTCGTTTTAATCTGATTTGAACTAATACATTCAGCGTTCTCGGCTTTCCTCGATAAGAAAATCAATTATAAATTCAGACCACCGATCGATGGATCAGCCAACAAATTTTTCAGCACTCAGTTGACAGTCCAACAGGAAAAAAAAAAATCAAGCACAAAAAAAGAAGCATTAGAGAGTGACAATGCAATCATACAGTGGAAGGGTCTTGTGTAGTGAAAGGCTCAAGGCAGATACTGCAAGCTTCCTCAAAATCATCGTCAAAAGCAGCTCCTGAAGAAGAACTGCCGCCGCCAGCAGCAGCTGAAATTATGGGATATCCAGATAATGACGATGAAGAGAAAGTGAAATTCGCCATCTGAAGGGTTTTGAACTGATGGAGACGGAAAAGAAGATATAGAAGTAAGTTGGTAGAGAGAAGTGGGAGAGGAATGGGAAGAGGACGAAGAAAGGAACCCTAGATAAAGTGTGCAGTAAATGATCAAAGAAAAGGATTTATGGAGGGAGGAAAAGGGAGAAAACGAAGGGGAAAATCCGATTCAGACGGTTTGATGGAATCAATCAATCTTTTGATTAATTTTGGTTACATTAGTTGGTTTGATCAATTTATAATTGGATTCTTTTCATATCACCCCTTTTATTTTACAGTATTTTCAATTCATACCCACGGGGTTCTTGTAAATATCGCCACGTCCATATGATAGTGCCGTTTTGTTCGCTGTGGCAGATTTTTTGTTGTCGTTTATTCCTTGCCTTAAATCTTTTCTCCAAAAAAATAAAAAAAATTTCAATATAAAAGTAGTAATTTTATTTTCTTTTTGTGGATAAAAATATCTAAACTTTTTTCTTAAAATAAAAATATCTAATATTTTTTATATTTCGCAAAGTTAACTTACTATTAATGTAGATTGTTTTCCTTATTATTAGTTACTAAATATATTTAATTTTTTTATTAACAAATGTATTTTAATTCATTAAATTTACTAAGGTTGACTTAATATTAAAAGTTAGGACTTTTAAATCATAAATAGTTACTAAATATATTTAATATTTTCCTTTTAAATGTATTTAATTTCTTATATTTACCGAAACTGACTTACTATTAAAGGTTAGTTGTTCCTTATTTTTAGATATTTTCTTAGTCTTGGATTATTGATTTTCTAATATATTTAATTATTTTTTTAATAAATTTATTTAATTTATTATATTTTGTAAGGTTGATTTGCTATGAAAACTTTTTATTCTATTACAATTCTGATTTTTTTTTCCTTAATGTATTGGTTTAGTTTGGAAAGATAAAATTAAAAAAAAGGACAATTTGAAGTTTTTAAAAAATAAACATGTACAATATAAAAATTAAAAATGAAAATTTTCTCCTACGCCTGGAATTAGTGAGTTCAAGAATGAAATAAATCCTCTCTTTAAAATAACCCTCCTCCCAAACAACTAAAAGTCTAAAATTTTTAAGTTCCGTCGCTATATCCTTCGCTTAAAAACCAACCATCCATCCAATTACGATAGCTAATTTTGTAATACAAGAACTATTTAATATTTATGCAAAAAGCCATCAAAATATATTAGTTTTCAGCTTGTTATTTACCATCTTAAAATAAGTATAAATTTGAGCCACTAGTAACTAGTCCCATCAATTTAGGAATATTCACTTTTTTTAACTTAATAAATAGTTTAAAAAGAATAAAGATGTACAAAATATGAATTGGCATAATAATTTATTATTATTTTAAATTAAATTTAAGAGTGTGATTGATGAATGAGTTGCATTTGGCATATATGTTCAAGATTTGAAACGATATAGGTTTAATTAATATCAAAGGAAGACTTGTAAATTACTCCTTCTTGCTTATTTATGTTATTTTACAGCATGATTTGAAGTTTGAAATTACTTCCAAGCCAGGGAATCACTTATTCACCATACCTAATCAACCCTTTTTTTCTTATTGCGGGTGGATGGCCCAACCCAACATACCTTTTTTTCTTCCAAGGGTCCTTTTCTATTTCATCTTTCCACGCGTCTCTCACGAGCTATAATGCCTTTATATTAAATGTTTCAGATTTCCAAAAACTTATGATTGCTAAAAATTAGTAAAAATAAGTAGGGAAATTTTAAATAGCTTATTTAATCGGGCCACTTTTTACAAATTCGAAAAAAAGCAAGGGTTATTTAGAAAAAAGTGAACCTTTACTTGTTTTTCCGCCGTTCGCCCTACGCTTACGGAACGAGTATGGACTGACGACTCCGGAATCCGGATGACTTCGAAAAGTCTATAAATAAATAAATAAATTTATACGTGGAAAATATAGGCGGGTCCCGCTTCCACACTTAGTGTTGTTTATACACAATTATTTCTGTACACTGCGTGGGTAGTTAACCAAGGAATAGATATGGCTTCCGCTGTCGCAGGAACCCAACTTATCTCTCTCTCAGAGGCACTTTTCTTGTCGAAACCTAGCAGAAATCGGCACCGTTTTATTCTAAAATCAAAAAGCACTAGTCCCAATCTATCGTCTTTGTTTAACTCCAGAGACCGACTGATACTCTCTACGCCCAATTTGAGTCATTTGCAAGCTGTTCTCGACTCTTCTACTCCTCTAAGCAAAGAAGAAGCCGACACTAAACAGGATGATGCTTCAACACTCCGCGGAATTTGCAGAGGTCATGTATCAGATCACATGTTGGACCGGTAAAGTTTAATTATTTTATAATTCCTTCAAAATAATATCAAATTCGATGAGTTTAGATAGCTTAATTGCAATTATTATTACTCTAATTAGTTGGTTTCATGTTTAGAGCCGAAGAGGTTGGATATGTAGTGCCAACTGATGTACAGAGGCAAGCTTTGCCTGTTCTTTTTAGTCGCCGGGATTGTATACTTCATGCTCAGGTTAATTTCGGTCTCTTACTCTCGAGAAATCTGAGAATCGAAGTTTATTACAATGTTAATGTAATTCTTAATTTTGGGTACGTAGACAGGTTCTGGTAAGACGCTTGCTTACCTGCTATTGATATATTCAGTTATTAACGCTCAAAGGTCTGCCGTGCAAGCCTTAATCGTAGTGCCTACCCGGGAACTCGGAATGCAAGTGAGCATTTTGTTGGTGGTGATGATCTTGAAATTTGCATTTAGAGGCATTCGCTATATTATCATAAAACTGAAGTTTTGATTCTTTCTTTGTGAACAAGGTTACTAAAGTTGCTCGGATGTTGGCTACGAAAGCCATGGATGTTACTGTCATGGCTCTTTTAGATGGAGGGATGTTGAAAAGACATAAGAGTTGGCTAAAGGTGTACTTCTGTTGATTTCATATATAGATATATAGACACACACACACACACACACACACACACACACATAATGTTGTTGATATTAAGAAGAAAGAATTTTTTGTGTCAGGCAGAGCCTCCTAAAATAGTTGTGGCAACAATAGCAAGTTTGTGCCAAATGCTTCAGAAGCAGACAATTAAACTTGAGGCATTACAGGTGCTGGTTATTGACGAGGTAATTCTTCTGTTTACTTTGCTGGTGCTTTCAGTATGAGTTTGAAATTTCTTTCTGGACACTTTTGGGATTAATAATCTCTGTAGCTTGTATTAGAGTGCATTTTCCTGCTGCGTCATAGTTAACATACACGTTCATTTCTTAGGTAATTGTTTTGAGAGTAAAAGCCCTTGTGGATAAATAGTTCTGAAGGAAAGACATTCTATTTTCATTCTTTGGCTAGGTGGATTTCATGTTCAACTCTTCAAAACAAGTCAGTTCCCTCCGAAAGCTTTTGACATCATATTCATCATGCAAGAACCGACAGACTATTTTTGCTAGTGCATCCATCCCTCAGCACAGACGATTTATGCATGACTGCATACAGCAGAAATGGACCAAGGTTTGTTTGGAAATGGTTCTTGATTGAAGATACAATGTTGCTACCAAAGTCACTTACATTTTCCATATGGTTTACAGGGTAATGTAGTTCATGTCCATGTCAATCCAATTGAGCCCATGCCATCTCGCCTGCTGCATAGGTTTTTGGTAAGAAAATTTTCATAGTTTCCTTGTTTAGTCAAAGCAAGCATATTTCACAGTATTTTTGTTTTAATGTGCTAATGCTGCTCTACTTAACAGATATGCAGTAAAAACCAGAGGCATCAAATGTTGCTTTCTCTATTACATTCTGATGCGCCAAAGTCTGCCATTATTTTTGTCGGTGAGCAGGTTTGTATAATCATGTCTGACTCAATATGTTAGTTTGGAAAATTGGTGAAGGGATTGAATTTTATCATGAGAATGGGATGAATTTCTGCTGTTGAATTTCAGTTTCTGTAATTTGGCAACTTTGCTTTGCCGGATAATAGTTATGAGAAGTGATATGCTGGCCTTTTCCACAGTAAAACTGACATTTTCTGGTTAAATTGTGAACTTGTCTCATGTCATTCAAGTAATTATAGTGCCTTCCACATGGCATGAAAAAAATAGCAGGCAGCATTTCATATCTAAATTGTATCTTAATAACATCAGGAATGACCTATTAGATAGACTATATATATTCCTTATGGAAGATTACAAGCTTCTGTGATGATTTAATTTAATGGCATTTCTATTTATGCAGTCTGAGAAGTCAAAGAAGGCTGGAAATGCTCCACCAACCACTCTTTTGATTGATTTCTTGAAATCTTCATATGACGGCTGTTCAGATCTCCTCCTTCTGGAGGAAGACATGAATTTCAACTCACGAGCGGCTTCATTATCAGTAAGTGCTCTCCAATTCCCAATTGTCTGAGCGATGGATGGAGGTTGTTGGCATTTTTGCCTTCTTTTATATGCTAGAAAATAGTTACAAATTAATTATAAATTTATAAAAAACAATTATATAAATTAGAATTATATAATATATAATCAATATGGAATTGATATTTTAAATTTCTTTAATAAAGCTTTTGTTTATTATGATATATTCAACATGTTATTTTAAGATTCAAATGAAATGAAAAAAGAAGTCCTTTTAATTCCTATTGTCTCTAAATGACCTGTTGAATTGATGTAACTATAATTATGTGATCTTTACTAAATTTTCTAGTCATTGTAATCCATCATTCATGCTGCCTGGCATTAAAGAAACAGTCAAATAAAATTCCAAGAAAAAATAATGAATTGCAAATTTGTATGGGGAAATTCTTGTTCCAAGTCTATATTGCTTGTTTTGTTGTTATTATTATTATTTATTTATTTATTATTATTATCATTTGTGCACAGGAACTGAAGCAGGGAGGAGGCTATGTTCTTGTAGCAACAGATATAGCTGCCCGGGGGGTTGACCTTCCACAAACCACTCACATATACAACTTTGATTTGCCAAAAAGTGCTGTTGACTATCTTCATCGTTCAGGAAGAACAGGTAGAAAACCTTTTTCGGATGAAAAATGCTATGTTACCAATATTATCATATCAGAAGAGCGCTTTGTTTTGCAAAGATATGAAAATGAACTGATGTTTAACTGTGAAGAACTTGTTTTGGAGTTATAATGTTGATTCATTTCATTAAATTAACTGGCTGCTTGCTTCTGCATCCATCCTTCAATTTCTTATTTTTATCTGAATGAAACACATCAATAGGAATTTACTTCTTGCAATAAGTGGAAAATCAATGGAAAGGACGTTTAATATAAAGTAATGGGGGAAGAAAACCTTGCTGGAAGGTATATAGTGATGCCAATTGATTTGCATGTAATTTATTTATCTCATAAAGGCCAGCTGGGAAAGAAAGAAGGCAAAAAAGAAAAAATAAAGGAAGAAAAAGAGAGAAATTGGGGTGGGCGCTTGGGCCGTGAAACGTGTTCTTTTGGCTAGCCAAAGCCAACAGCCACCATGACAAAAAGGGAAAACGTGGGATTTCAAATTTGTGATATGCCTTAAATGCCCCTAAGGTTGTTGCTTGCATTTCTACGATGAATGTCGCAGTTTTTCTTGACGAAAAAAGAAAGAGTGTATTTTAGACATCAAAGTTGTATTCTTTTGAGAATGACATTGATCTTTCAATTAAACTGATACTTTGTGGGTTCCTTAAAGTGATATCCTGGTTCTAAAGTTTTCATCTTTAATATTTCTAAATGAAAAATAGCTTTACTTTGATTGGAGTTATTTACGCCTACAGGCAGAAGGATTTTGTGCTCGCAGGATAATCATATCTTGATTTGCGTCATTGGCTTCAAGAATGAAAACTGCTGTTATTATCACCTTTAATTTATGATGAATTCAAATCTGTGTTCTTATCTTCTTGTTTTCTTATTATCCTGATCAACACCAAAAAAGGGGATTATGAAAGGGGTGATAGATGAATTATATTACAAAACCATCTTCAATAACTGAGTTCTTTAATATAATGGTAACACCAGATCGAATGTAGAAGCCTTCTGAAGATCTATCAGCCTCTTTTATCCCCTGCAAATCCCACTCATTAGACTAAAGATTAACAAGTTCAATACCCAGATAACTCAATTTTTATGAAAGATACACGGTTTACCATTCAGTTCGATACTGAAATTATCTGAAAAAAGTGGTCTGCAGAACCATACCTCTGAGTTGGCAATAACAACATTTGTCCCAATTCTGGCATTCTTATCAATGATGCATTCTCTATAGAACATGATAGAAGCATGCCATTAGACAGAAGAAACCATTTTTAGAAGACAAGGCAAGAAGACTTAAAGCTTATTACCTGATTCTCGTATTTTCTCCTATTCCAATAGGTACTCTTCCCCCAGCTAGTAGTGCTGATATTTCGGCATCAGTTTCATAGAAGTCAGCACCAAGCATCACAGTGTCCTGCATTTGGTTAACCATATAAAGGCAAAACCTCAATTTACAAATAAACAAAAAAAGTTCATTATAGAGAACCTGAATGAGAAAATCCAACTGACCTTTAAGTGGACATTGGAGTTTATTCGAGATCTGATACCGACAACGCTGTGTTCTATGAATGAATTTGTTAAGAAACTTCCATGAGATATGATTGAATCAACGAGCTGCACAACAGAGATGAAACAAGAAGCGAAAATCAGAAAACCTGGTGTTGAATTCCAACTAATGGAGAATTGCTTCAAGAGAAGAGCCAAACGAAGAAAATTACTGACCTTGCAATTGTCAATCTTTGATGGCGGTAGGTTTCTTCTTGATGTGTACGTTGGCTTTGCTGCGTCGTAGAAACTGAACCTTGGAGGCTGAAAGCAATAGTTTGAGTACCCTATCAAGATGAACTGATGAATGGAAAAGAAAAATGCTGCTACTCACATGCTCAGTAAGTGCAAGATTTGCCTCAAAGAAGGATCTGATAGTTCCTATGTCTTCCCAATAATCATTGAAGAGATAAGCCTGTTCAGAAACTCCATTCTTAAATTTCATTTTTAGGCAATTTAAACTCCAAAGAAGCCATAAAAAGTTAAAAGCAGACCTTAATGTAATATTCTTTTGCAGAGGCTGGGATTATCTCTGATCCGAAATCATTAGCAGTTGGAAAACGCCATCTAAATCAAACATTAATTACCAGTCCTTTTAGTGATGTTAATGTTTGTGTTAATTCATAATTATAGATCATTACAGATAAACAATACCTTAAAATATTCAGAAGTATCTCCTTCTTGAAGACATAAACTCCCATTGAAGCAATGTATGGTTTCTTTACAGCCTCTTCTTTTGAAAGCCCCAATACTGTGGTGTCAACTGCCTAAAGTGTGTAGTCAACTTAGCATAGTAATTCTGGGTTTATTTTTTCAATTCAAAAATAGAAATTTAAAACGAAGCAGAAACTCACAATTGCCTTTAGATCATCTCCTTTAGGCTTTTCACTGAATGAAAGAACTCTTCCTTTATTGTCTATCTTCATTAGACCAAAGTCTGAGGCACGGCTATCATGAAAACCCAGCAAGTTCTCAAAATTTCAAGAATATTGTCCGACAAATAGAAAAATTTATGACCTACTACCTGTCATCCATTGGCAAACAAGAGATAGTGATATCTGCACCACTCTGTCTGTGGCTCTGCCAGTAAAGAGTTCAATAATTAGAGAATTATAAACACTATCTCCATATTTATTCTAAGTTTAATGTGCAGACATTTGGTCTCAAACCTGCACAAAGTCCATGTAGTCCATCCTGTACAAGTGATCTCCCGATAGAATCAACACATCCTCAATTGCCTTACTTCTTGGATCCTGCAACATAAAGACTGATAAATATTTGAACCAAAAATGCATTTGATTAGGTTACATTAAATTCCATAATGGATTACTAGATATAATCGAAATGCGAGGCAAAAAACCATAGCTTTTGGATTGTTTCTTGTTCTAAATTGTTCAATAATTGAAGAATACTACCTCAAAGAGCCAATGAAACTGTCTGACAGCATCAGCAGTGCCTTGGAACCACCTTTTGCCTTCTTCACCGGGAGTCTGAGTGGCTGCCAAAACCTAATATACAGTAGCAATTAGCAAAAGCACCCTTGAACTCCCATTTTCGTTAAAGATAGTGTACCTTTGTGAAGTCAATAAGTAATTACCTCAACAAAGCCATCTCCAAAATTGATTCCATTGCCAAAGTTATAAGCACGAGCGAGATGTCTGTTAAGTGATGCTGAGTTAAATTGAGTGAGAATGTAGACTTTGTTGATTCCACTGTTAATGCAGTTGCTCATTGGCACATCTATAAGCCTGTATGCACCTCCAATTGGCACCTACAATTTTTATACTCTTATTAAACTAGTGTACGTTTGTTTGCCACCGTATAAAAATGTGGAAATACAAAATGGTTTCTATTCTTAGAATTTCTTAATGAGCCCCGCAAACAACCTCTCTGCAAAAAATGCAAAAGACAGCTATTCGAAGACTAAAAACTAGAAAAGACTATTTGGTAAAAATAAAATGATCATGAATAATGTGATGAAAGATAAGATAAGAACTTACAGCAGGTTTGGCTCTGCGCTTAGTGAGAGGGAAAAGACGAGTACCGGCTCCTCCTCCTAGAATAATTGCCACAACTGTCTTTGGATCCCTCTTTTCCATCTCCAGGTCCCTCAACTTATATACATATGCAAAAACATCATAAAAGTGTAATTTAAAACCCAATTTCATCAAACTAGCGGCTCACATCATGTTCTAAAAAAAAAGTGCATGGGATAAAATTCATAAAAAATATGAATTTTGAATATTATTCTGTTAAATACATATTTCTACAGGAAAAAAAAAGCTGTGGGTCATTCAAGAACTGATATACATTTATGTTTATACAAGAAAGAAAGGAGCTGTTCTAACCTTGGCCTCGCCAAGTACACTAGTAGTAAGAGACATAGAAACATGTTTCTTTATAGTCTTAATATTACTACTAGTTCTTTGATTATGAAGTATGCTTAGCTTCAGTTTATTTCCCATTAACTCTCCATCACCATACTTGACAAGTCTTGAGTGCCTCCCTGCCAATAATCCTGCTGCACCATGTAGCTGGCGGCCGGCGGCTGAGATGGAGAACCGGCAATCTGCCGATACTGCCATTTTCCTGGAAACTCAAGGAGAGAGTTGGAAAATAAAACAATGAAAATCTTGTATATGAAGGAAGAACAGTGCGAAATTTTTTACGGAACAGGGAGTTGTTTACGTGAGATTCATGCTATTGGTGGATGGATGCCACGTTATCCAAATTCAATTGCATCCACCAATTTTTTGTGTTTCTATTTGGAAGCAAGAATGTATTTCCTAAAATGACCAAACGCTTTGTGACTAATTACGAATATTCTTAAGAGTTGCTCCTGCTCCTTCAAGATTTTTCATTCACACGCCAAACAATGGCATGAATATTCGACGGGAAGCATTTGTTTCATAGCTCGTTGTGCGCCATTTGAAAATTTTCAACCTGGATGAAACCAAAAAATAAACTATATTTTACGATATTGATTTTGTTTAGATTCACTCTATAAATTCATTTATAAATCAAATAAATAAAAAAATATTTTTTTATTAAAACGAATGCACATCTAATCATGTAAAGTTAAAATTTTTCTATTTTAATTGGTTTGTCCACAGTTAGACCTGTAGACTAAATTTATGCAAATTTAATCTATATTTTACTTCAATTTTATATTTAAGGTTAGAATTTAAATTTAAGAATAGTCAAGGGGATAGTCCCATCCACCCAAGCGGATTTGGTTTTCAAATGGGCTGCAGGCTTTAATTTATAAACAAATGACGGATCAGATTTCAGATCCAATCTGGCCCATAACTAGTTATACTCATGGGCCCAGTGCTTGATGCTGGGCTCGGCGCTTTAACTGATCGTGACCGTTCAATTTTCATGCCGGAAGTGATCCGGCTATCAAACCCTAGTTTTTTTTTTTTAGTGAAATGACCAAACAACCAAGTCGAAATATACTAACGGTGTCGTTTGGAAGGGGATTGAAATTCCTCATATGTCATTTTGATATTCTATTTATATGCACTTTGTTCCTTCTTTCTCAGCTGCTGCTGTTCGATTGCGTCTCAAGGACTGGTTGGATTCCTGTAGTCAGTACGTGCTCTTCACCTAATCTTGATCTTCGTTTCGATGTAAATTTGTTTTGTGAATTTATTCATCCAAGTTTGTTCTGCGTTTGTTTGTGTTTCGTTTTGTATTTTTCAAATTGCAGTGATTTTGTGAAATTATGCACCTTGAATTGTTTGCTATTACGGTCACACTTGCATGCTGGTCTAATGTTATTTATGCTGTGATTATTAATCCAGAAAAAGATTTTTTACGTACGTTTCCCTTTAGCCCTATGCTATGCATTGTTTTCTTCTAGATTTATCTTTTTCTTCTTGGAATAATTTTTAGTTCAAGAGGCAGTGGTTGGATTCTGGTGTTTGTTTGATTTAGTCGTTTTGGGATACAACAAATTTGAATCTTGATTAGAAATTGCGGATTAAATGAGATGGTTATTCTATTCATCTTGTCGGTTAATTTAGCATATCAGAGGCTTAATCTTGACATTGTGACCAACATAGATATATCGTTCTTATGTATTTGGGAGCTTCCATTTCCACATTTCTCAGTGAGGAAGACTGCACTATCTATGGCTTCATCCAATTTTATGACTTGATGGTCATGCTTCTATTTGGAAGGCCAGAAGAGGGTTTCCTTTTAACTGTCGCTATGATCTTAGTTTTCTGTATTTCTTAATTTTTATGTCAGTGTTTGAACTGTTCTAGAATCTGGTTATCTGGATTTTAACTGTCACCTTGGGGATTATTGTGACTGGTTGTGATCAGAAATGGTTGAAGAAACTAAGGCAGCAGCTTTTATCCCTGAATCTGTCTTAAAGAAAAGGAAGAGAAGCGATGAATGGGCTTTGGCAAAGAGCCAAGAGCTCAAATTGAGGAAGCAAAAAAATGCTGAAAATAGAGTGGTTATCTACAAGAGGGCTGAGAAATATGTTAATGAATATAGAGAACAGGTATGAAACAAAAATTCATGCGAAACTAAAGTAGTTTCGTTGTTTACTGTCTTGTGATTGAAATGTCATCTTTTAGTCCATATGTTATTGATGATGTATTTTATTCTGATTATTTATTACAGGAAAGAGAATTGATAGCATTGAAAAGAGAGGCCAAACTGAAAGGAGGGTTTTATGTTGAACCAGAGGCCAAACTGCTCTTCATCATCCGTATCCGTGGGTAAGCTTAATATAATAGTATTTGCATTTGAAACATGCAGTTTTTTGCAATTTTTTCCTCTCTGTTAATTGATGATATCCTTTTTTTTCCTGAAATCATTTTTGCTTCTTGACAGTATCAATGCTATGAATCCAATGACAAGAAAAATTTTGCAACTTCTGCGTCTGAGGCAGGTATATATGCATTTGGACATTTTATATTGAACCCCCAAATGTTTGGAAGTGCATTTAACTGCTAAATTTTCCTTTACAGATTTTTAATGGCGTGTTTTTGAAAGTGAACAAAGCAACCGTGAACATGCTGCATAGGGTTGAACCATATGTGACTTATGGGTAAGACACATTGATCAATATCATCTTTTAAAAGAAAATGTACATGCTCTGGAGGTTCTTATCAGTTGCCATCCTAGGTCATACAGCTTAAAGCCTAGTGAAGTTGTATGTGTAAAAAGTATATTGAACTGGTAAACATGGTGATTTATTCATGGATGAAGAATTCTTTCTATAGATACATTACTGACTGAATAATTCCATTTCTTCACAATTTTGATTATATCAATTTGGTGTATTTTGTAGATATCCTAATCTTAAAAGTGTGAGAGAGTTGATCTACAAGAGGGGTTATGGGAAGGTGAACAAGCAGAGGATTGCACTGACTGATAATTCAATCATTGAACAGGTAGCATAAAATTTCATCACTTGGTTTACATCTCCTTTTGAAGTTGGCCATCTTGTTGATGTATTATCTCATCTATAACTGCAGACTCTCGGAAGCTACGGAATTATTTGTGTGGAAGATTTGATTCATGAGATAATGACTGTGGGACCTCATTTTAAGGAGGCAAATAATTTTCTCTGGCCGTTTAAGCTGAGTGCTCCTTCTGGAGGTTTGAAGAAGAAAAGAAACCATTATGTGGAGGGTGGTGATGCTGGAAGTCGTGAGAATTATATCAATGAGCTCATTAGGAGAATGAATTAGATGCTATTGTCTGTGTTGCTTTAGTTATCTTGATTTTTTTGTACCTGAGAAAGTTAGACTGAGAAATTTTGCAGGCATTATTATCGATATTAGGAAGAATTTTTTTCCGATATTATTGAAGTTTTTCTAAAATTTAAGGAATACTATTCTTCAATTTGTCTTTTGAACCAGAGGTTCTAAAATCAGGGTTTTTTATTTTTTTGTTTTACCAATGAAAATCAATGTTGATTATGATAGAAGACAGGAATGTCTCTGAAGGTATGGATGCAAAATAGCTTTTGCTTAAATTAATTAATTGTATAATATTAAAATTAAAGTTAACGAGCCTGATGTAGGACGCCTAGTGGGTTTCATAACAGTAAAAATATAAATGTCGTGATATTCTAAGAAAGGAAAACGGTAAAAAGTATTAATGTCGTGATATTCTAAAAAAGGAAAAGTCCTATTAATGTATGTATAAACATATTATCATTGTGACCTGTGACTGCTACATCCAAACAAACTGTTTCAAGGCCCAAAATCTTCGCTCCAGCGACTTAACGGACGTTTATCGCTGACTGTTTCGATGCCCAAAATATTTGCTCCAGCAACTTAACGGATGTTTATCGATGGCGTCTGGCTGGTAGTTAGTTGACCGTCTGACGCCGTGGACGAAAACGAGTGGAACGTGACAGGGACTGACAAGTCGTGGTGTTGATTCTTGTAAGAGAATGCGAAACGACGTCGTGGAATTGAGTTGGAAAATGCGTCAGGATAAAGAAATGGAGGTATCTGCACAGTAAAACTCTTTTATAGGAAGAAAGCTATTGCATTCCTACTTCCTCTTCAAGTTTTTAAGACCCATCACCGACTCTCTGTAACTTCTTGATTCATTAGCAATGGCATCTTCAAGACTCTGTCTGCTCCTCCTATTCTTTCTCTTCTCCTTTCTTTTTATCAATCAGCAAGTCAAATGCGATGGTAAGCATTTCAACATTATAGTTTGTTTCGCAGTTTTCTTTATAACACTTTTCAAGAAACCTGTACTTTCTTTTTGTTTCTTTAGTTTCCGCCTGTTCTTTTCGTGCACTATCTTCAAATCTCGAGTTTATTGAGATCTGATCGCTGATTCTTGTTGTGTGTGTGCGTGTGTGATTTTGCTTAAACTATATTTGCAGGTTTTTTTGTAATTGGTGTAGTTATGTTGTATGATTGATTCTGTGTAGATATAAGCTTACTAAAACAAGAGATTTGAGGGCATATTATGCAAGTACTTTAGTTTAAATTTTTATTACTGAAAGGCTATTGAGTCAATATCTAATCATAGCCAATCCAAGATACATCAATAAAACAATCGGAAATATCACCCGTAGATCATAATGTTTTTGTTGATATTTTTATAAATGTTGTTTTGTGGCTTCGACTTGAGTGCTCTTAAACATTGGGATTGCTGCTTATAAACTTGGAATTAGAACCACCTAACTAGGCATGGCTTTTACTTGAGTGCTCCTAAAAATTGGTTGCTGCATAGAAACCTGGAATTAGAAGTTACCTAGGAACCGGAAAATGGAGAAAGTGTGAGGTTGCGTGAGGTTTGGTTGGGGAAGAATCATCCATAGATTCTATGTTTTTCCAATGAGGGATATTTTTACTTTTCCTTGTACCACAACTGTTCTGGTTGTTAATGCATCGCTGGTATTGTTTTTGTGCATGTAATTTCTGCTTACAACATGTACAAGAACTAGCATACTAAATTTGGTTAGCGTACATAAAAAAGGTTGTCTAAAGAATTTTTTGAGTGCCCTACATTTTCCATCGGAAAAGCTAGTTTTGCTGCATGTTCAGAATGCAAAAGAATTGTTGACTTAATTCTCCCATGAAGTCTGTGGCATTTTCCCCTCAGTCATATTGATTTCTCTATTTCTTCTGTGGCTAAAATTTGCTGAGTCTAAAGTGGCAAAAACCACATTACTCAATTGTAATTCATTTGCGTCAAATGTTTTCCCTCCAACACCAATTGATATACAAACACTAACATCTCCACTACATGATTTACCTGCAGAGGAGGATACACTCCTCGAGGGCATCAACAGTTACAGGAAATCCTTGAATTTGACTACCCTTACAAAGAATGACAATGCAGAATGCCTTGCTGACGAACTAGCTGATCAATTTAAGGATCAGCCTTGTACAAACACCACAGGCTCCAACACAGTATCAGGCACTGAACCTCAGTTCCCTAATTATGAAAGCATTTTGGCCAAATGCCATTTGAATATTTCCAACACGAGGGATGGAGTTTCAATGCCTGCTTGTGTTCCCAACTTGGATCCAAGTCTTGTACTTACTAACTTCACACGGACTCAGTACTCGGGTAATCTCAATGATACTAAATATACTGGAGTCGGGATTGGTTCTGATGGTAACTGGATTGTTGTTGTTCTGACTACTAGCACGCCTGAAGGAAACTTTGAAAATGCAGCGCCTAATAGTGATAGTGCAGGCAGCCTGACAACCAAGATTGGTCTTTTCTCTCAATTATTGGTTCTGCCGGTGGGTTCTCTCTTCTTCTTGTAAACTAAATGGCTGGTTACCCTTTCATTGCACTAATATTCTGCTGCGGAAGGCAATTGATTAGAGGGTGTCTCCGATTCATGTTTTGCGTTTTGTAGTTGTGGGGCAAGGATAAATTTTTCCAATTACACCTGTTTCCTTTTAGTAAAACATTATAAATTCCTTTATAACTGGATATCTAGGGCTGCTATATCATCTTGCCTTCTCCATTACTGTTGTTTGCTATGTAATGATCATTTTTATGTCTCACGAAGATGAACAAAAGATCAGAGCATTGTATCTTTTATCAGATGCAATTCCAGTTTAGCAAGCACTTGATATCATCTTCATAATAAATGTGCTTCATACATTTCTGGTTCCTTTCCAGCTCTACTGAGTTTATTTTATTGATCCAAATTTACACCTTTTAGGCCTAACCAAGAGCCAAAGGTTATTCCATATTCCCTATCACTGTCTATCTTTATCAGCAAAGTAAAGCGATCACGTGTCAAAATTTAGCTGGTCATCTCAAATTATGTCAAGTCCAAAGTCAAGATTAAGACAAAGTTTGGCCAATGGAAAGAATCAATGATATTTTCACTTCGGGGTCATTACAAAATTATTCCATTGTAAAATATTGATTTGAACAGGAGTATTAAGAATTTTAAAAATCCCTTCTTTGCTGCAAACTGGGTGTGCTCAATAACCTCACTTGGAAACAAACTTGGTTTCCAGTAATCCAATAGCTGCTGCATTTTATTGCATCTAAAAGAATATTTCCTCCAACAAATGGCCATATGTAGTGGAGCCTCTTTCTTGACAGGAGCTCCATGTATTAATTCTCACTGCAATCACACACTCTTGATTCTGGAGGGTGTGACGAACATATACCTTCTAAGTGCAAGTATTATGACCCATGTCGTCTTTGCAATTTTCTCTTTTATCATGAGAAGCAAAGCTCCGCTTAGCACTGTCTTCAAGTTCTGGGCTGGCAACCCTTTGAAGAAACCCAACAAGCCTTCCCTTTTCCAAATTGCATATATTGCACCCAAAATTGTCTTTCTGGTTTTTAGTTGAACGTCCCGAAGTCCATTTTCCTCTGAATCTGCAGCTTGAATCATCACTTTACACCTGCCAAATGTTCGAAACTTCTATAGTTCAGGGTTGGATGATGCCTTGAATGAGAGGGATTTCATACTTTCACATCCATTTCACTTAACATTGCATCAGAAGATGGATAGTATAACATATTAAAAGAACAATGAGAAATGATAAAGGGATGAATTGACTATGCACCTGATAGCTGGGTACGTAATGCAAGTAGCAATACACTTTGAAACT
Source organism: Jatropha curcas (assembly GCF_014843425.1). The sequence goes on along the minus strand of NW_023590626.1, from coordinate 356,365 downwards.
GCACCCAGAATAAAAGCGGAAAAGGCAGAAAGAGCCTGCGGGGATGAATCTATATCAGATCTTCTGTTGAGCTGCTTCGTCAAAAGTCTTTGTTTCAACTGATCAAATACTGTGTACTGTAAAACATAGAAGTCTACTTCAGCTTGTTTTTTGGTAAATTCTCAAAATTCAAATCACTCCTAGCCGGAGTCGCCTAAAAATCTAATAGTCTTTCCTGAAATTTGATAAAAAATGAAAGTACAATCCAAATCCATCAGAATCAATCAGATGGTAAAATCTCAGTCTTTCATTTTCCTCATCCAAAAAATACCTATTCCAGAGATACACACCCTCCCAACTATGGATATGGATTCAAAACCTGCTTTTCCTTCTCAAAATATGCATATATAGTCAAGAAGATACCTGAATGGATGGGTTTGATGTCAGAAGAAGAGATATGCCAAGACCATCAAATGCCTCACTCCATGTTTCCTCATAAAGGGTTTTCCAGATTCCTTTGGACTTCCCAAAAGCACTGGTTTGCATTCTTGAGGATGCTGTATCCAAAGGCTGTAAAACAAAAACAGGGATTAGGGTGCCTTGTATTAGAATTCAAACAGCAACCAAAAGCTGCAATGAATTAGGCGACTCTAAAAGTGATTACCTACATTATCAATGATCATTCTCTAGAGAAAAATTGCACTTCCTTCTTATTTCTCAACCAACAAAATTAAGACATCATGTGATACAAAAGAAACCCCAGTATAAAAGTAGTCTAATCTTAAATATGTCCTCATAAAGCATAAAATAGAAGACACATCAACATTTGATTCACCTGTGTGACTACGACAGTACAAGCCCCAGCAGCTGCAGCAATTATCAAGTTTGCCTTTGTGCCAATCCTTTTATTCCCACTTTTCTTCAAGTACAACCGCTTAAAGAAGCTGTACCCATAGAAATACACAAACTGTGAAATAAAAGCCTGCAAATTCTTCGTTCCAAGGCCCTGGTACAGTGAAAGAACCTGACCAGAAGAAATTGCCTCCCAAAAAACATCAGAAATATTCCTGCATAAGTCACAGCCATTCGTTATTTGCAATCTTCCCTAAACAAAGCCTCAATCAAGCAACTAAATTCTTTTTTTTTTTCTTTTTTGATTCCAAAAGCCACTTGCAAGGAAAAAATGAATCCAAGAATCCCCATATCTTACACTAAATTCCACGATGCAAGTATAACATCTCAATTGTTTCTTTTATGAACATAATGAAGGTATTGCCCCTATAATTCTTCAATAAGCTAAGAGGAATTAGCAAATAAAAACCCTTTACCTCTAATGAAAATCAATACACTATCAGTCAACATAACTGAGCTGATTAATTCATAAACAAAACAAATTATACTGCACAGCAGCAGCACATGAGTCGTGCCATAAATACATAGTTGATAATCTTCAAATTTACAGCCGAGCACGAAATTAGAGTATAATAAACCATACCAACAGAACCAACACACCACGCAGATATACGGGAACTAGAAAGACAGACACCAATCGAGTAGGACATTAGAGTTCAGAAGTAGGACCCCAAAAAAAAAAAAATTACCTGTACTTTTGTTGACGGTCAGTGGCTTTAAGTTCAGCTTGATACTTTGTTTTGCAGGTATCAAGAGGGTAGAGGATGGTGGTACTAACCAGAGAACCAATGGCTCCTGATGTTGCCTCTGACAAGGACTCCATATCAAAAGCCATTTCTTTTTTCAAAGCAAATATCGAAGTATGTCTTCCAATTCCAAATATCCAGAAAGTAACAAATATATAAGCAAGCAAGAGGCAAGTTATAAGGTTGGAGAGGATGCTAAAATATCTGTCCAAGTTAGGAGTCCTGGTTAAAAATACTACTATTACCGTGCACTGTATTAGCTGAAGGAACTGAAAGTGATGTGGATGTACATGCATACAAATTGTTATTGATGTATCTTTTTGGGAACCGGAAACGTAAAATTGCTTCTTTCTCATTGTCTTAAACGGTATGGATTAGGGTGAACGGTCAGTTGACGGCGTTTGGTGCTCTTTTATAAAAATAAAAAATTTAGATGCACATAAATTGTTTCATGAATATCACAATGGTAAATATATACAAATCTTAGACTTGAAATGAAATTTCATTTTTATATTTCAATTCACATATTTTAACATTCGAGGACAAATATGCAAAATAAAACAAAAATTATAGTCATACAAATAAATATGCGAAAATTACAAGAGAGGAGACACAAAACGCAAAGAACGCACCAATCATTTTATTTCATTTCTTTAATTTTGAAAATAGATCCCACACCTCCCCTTTTCCCTCCCTTCAAAATTTCACTCACAGCTGCCCTCTCTCCAACGTCTCTTTTTTCTCTGCCTTCTCTTTCAAACTAACCAACACACTTCTCCATTTCCAAAACCAAAACCCTAAGGACAAGCATTCCACCAAATGCAAGACCTTTTTGGATCGGTTCGCCGATCCTTGGTGTTAAAATCCACTTCTGGTGAAGATGGAGGATTCAGCGGCATAGTAGAGAAGATCGGTTCCAGTATTCGGAAATCTCGAATATTCTCTAAACCGCCGCCGCCACTGCCAGCGCTTCCTCCTTGTAAAAAGGACGATACGCCTCCGATCCGATGGCGAAAAGGAGAGTTAATTGGATGCGGTGCGTTTGGTCGTGTTTATATGGGAATGAATCTTGATTCTGGAGAGCTTCTCGCTGTTAAACAAGTTAGTCGAAAAACATAAAATCTCTTTTTTGCTTTTTTTATATGATTTGATGTTAATTGTGTTTCAATTTTGGTTGCATAGGTTTTGATAGCGGCCAACAGTGCTTCAAAGGAGAAAACGCAGGTAAAGATTGAATTTTTAATTTAGTTATTGTGGATATAAATTTGGTATAAAAAACTAGCCTTTGCTTTACAATTGGGAACACTAACTGAAGCGGCAGCTTAGTTAATTGAATAGACGTGTTTATGATTGGAAATTACATAATTTTTACTTGAACTCTTGAAGCAAGTGTTCTCATGGATTTTGCCTATCTTTTTTTTGAATTTGGAACAGGCTCACATAAGGGAGCTTGAGGAAGAAGTGAAGCTTCTCAAGAATCTTTCACATCCAAATATTGTTGTGAGTATGATATTTGAGTTTATAGTTCCAGTGATTTGATTGGTTATTGCTTGTTAAATTATTTTGCTCCCCTTGTTTTTTAGAGATATTTGGGAACTGCTAGAGAGGATGACTCGTTGAACATTCTGCTGGAATTTGTTCCGGGTGGATCCATATCATCACTTTTGGGCAAATTTGGATCCTTCCCTGAGTCTGTAAGTTGATTAGTAGCTTTGAAATTTATGAATGTAGGTATTTCAGATGCTGGTGAGAGCTGGCATTTCTAATATTGTTGAACAAGCAGGTTCTAAGAATGTATACAAAACAGCTTTTATTGGGGCTGGAATACCTTCATAAGAATGGTATCATGCACAGGGATATAAAGGTATTGCTTTGTTCCTTATGCACACTATATTTAGGAGATTCCTTTCTTTCTCTCATCTACTATTTGACAACACTTCAGGGGGCAAACATTCTGGTTGATAACAAGGGGTGCATTAAACTCGCCGACTTTGGAGCATCCAAGAAAGTAGTCGAACTGGTATCCATATCACTTTTTCTTATTTTCAGATTGTGGTATTGTCTGGAGAGTTTTGGTGGGCATCATCACTGAGGTTACTATGTTCTACAGGCTACTATAAATGGTGCCAAGTCAATGAAGGGTACTCCATACTGGATGGCTCCTGAAGTTATTCTCCAGACTGGGCATAGCTTGTAAGAGCATTTATTTCCTTTTCCTTTAAGTTGATATCCTGTAATTGTCATGAGGCAGACATATAATGATATTCATTATTTTGAGCTTTTAATTTAGACCACAACTACAATACTAGAAGCTACTGCAGTCAATGTTAGTAGACTAGCAACTCTCACTCTTGTATTGATATCAGATAATTCATATCTTTAGTTCTAGAAGCTACTCTAGTCAATATTTTGCTACTCTTTTTCCAAATTATAGTCAATGTTGTGACAAGCTTCTGCTAAATAGTTCCCTTAAAATGGATATAGAGTCCATCAGAGGTAATTGTGAATTAAAATAAATGTTGAAATAATTAATTGCTTGGTTTAAAAAAATGGAATAATGAATCACAAGATAGTCCATTGGTGTTGAGGTCAAATGTTGTAGTTTGAATAGTATAAGAATTTTCAGTGAATGAAATTTATTTATTATGTTATGCACCTATGCAATTCATGGCTGGGCACAGCTTTTCATTCTCAAAGCTTATTAGTTTTGATATTCAATTTCTTAGCTCTGCTGATATATGGAGTGTTGGATGTACCGTGATTGAGATGGCCACAGGAAAACCTCCATGGAGCCAGCAATATCAAGAGGTACCCATTTGATGACATTTGCTGTATTTTTTTATCCATTGTATTGGCTTCATATTTAAGAAGTAATTATAATGCTGAAGTTCACATGCTGTTTTTCTATTACTTTTGCAATCTAAGAAGGGTTATCTTTTCAGGTTGCTGCCCTCTTCCATATTGGAACTACCAAATCTCATCCTCCTATTCCTGACCACCTCTCCATTGAGGCAAAGGACTTTCTACTGAAATGTTTGCAGAAGTAAGTCAAAATTTCTATTTATTTTTTGTCTTCCTATGTTTTCCTATTTCATTTCTTTTGAAAGAGGCCATCAATTTGTTGATTTTAGTTGGATTACTATAAAATTTTAGGTGGAAATTATATTATGCATTAATCATTTATGAATTTTGAAATGAAATATTTACATTTTCTTTTAGTCAATTTTTCTTTATCATAATCTCATTATGACTCTTGGCATGGCGGCAGGGAGCCAAACTTAAGGTCTACAGCATCAGACTTGTTGCAGGTAATTCTTTTGTGAAGTTTAATTTGCTTATCAAATCTTTTGTTCCATAAGCTGCTTGGATACATTAATTTACATACTTGGAATACATGCTAGCATCATGTATTTTGCAAGATGAAAGTGAAGATTACTTTGAGGTTGTACTTATTTAAATGAAGAAGACTTTTGACTTGGTTGTATTGTTCTCTAAATTGTGCAGCATCCATTTGTCACTGGGGAGTATCATGAACCTCATTTAGTATTCCGCAATTCAGTTAGGGTAAATATGCTTAGATATTGACTTCTATACTCTTTCTTTTTTTTTACTTAGCATCTGTCATTCATTGGATCTTTGTTATTTTCAGGAATCCGGGAATCTGATGGCAGCTGCTGGGATGAATCTTAAAAACTCGTCAGTAATTTAATTTTGTACTTTTTCGTCAGTTGTGTTCTCTACTATGTTGACAATTGAACATGTATTTATGGTGCAGTATAAACCCCGTGATTAGAAGGTCAGCCTGTGCAGGCTTGAAGGATGTTTGTGAAATGGGCAGCATAAGGTATTCGACTGTATGTCCCGAGCATATACCAGAATCAGGATCCTATTGGGGTGAAGTCAATTTTGATGACGATATGTGTCAAATAGATGATAAAGATGATTTTGCGATAAGTGCATCGGCTAAGTTCAAGTCTGTCTTTGTATCTGCTGATCTAAATAAGGTGATGCGCTCTTTTTGGTTTTATCACACAGTTCATATTTTTGTACTTTGAAATTTTCCTTCAATAATAATAGGAAAATTTGTTTATTTTAATCAGAGCTTCAATCCTATGTGTGAACCCATGGATGACTGGCCATGCAAGTTCGACGAAAGTCCAGCATCAAGGAGAGGTGGAATTAATTTCTCTTCTGGTCAATCAATCAAAGATATTGCTGGAAGCCTTGTAGAATCTGATAAACCAAAGTATGACTTCACATTTCCATGTGGACCAATATCAGCTGAAGATGATGAAGAAGTTACTGAGTCAAAAATTAGAGCCTTTTTGGACGAGAAGGTACAATTTTGTTTTCGGAGGCCTTCAATTTTGTGAATGCAGTATGCAAATTCCATCAAGGAATGATCATGAACATTCTTATTTATTAGTCCACTTATGTCTAGGTATCAAGTTTCCTATTCTTAACTAGACATAAGTGGACTGATAAAAGCTTTGTTTTCAACTGCAAGTTCGATGCCGAAGAGAGTCCAGCCGAATGCAAGAGCGAGCGGGTGGAATTTAATTTTTCTGGCTTCTGCGTTGCATCAATCAAAGGATTATTGTGCTGGAAGCCTGTTGTAGCGAAAGTTCTGATAAACCCACACAGTGTTATGGGACGTTCACATGTGTCCATGTGGACCGAATCATCCAGCTTGAGAGATTGCATGAAGGAAAAAGGTTTTAGCTGGAAGTCAGAAGAAGATTATAGGAGCCTTTTTCGGACGAAGAAGCGTGACCGAGAATCTTTGGTTTCGGAGGGCCTTGCAAGTCTTTGTGAATGCCCAGCTACTGGCAAATTTCCGGATCAGCAGGAATGAGTACATGTGAACATTCGTAGTTTATTTAGGTCCAGCTGTATTGTTCTATGTTGATCAAGTTTCCTATCTAAACTAGACAGTAATGACGATGAAAAAGCTTTGTTTTTCACCCTAATTGCTTTGTGCGCTGTTGCTGGACAAGTGCGTCGCATAAAGTTTGTAACACGTGTTTCTGGTAAACTGCGAATACAGGCTAATGATGAAATTGAATAGCTCGCTTGCAAACCGCCCCTCATTATGAAGTATGCTTCTACAATCACATTGAAAGCAATACGGGCTCCTCCCAAATGCTGCCGTAGGAAAAAAATAATGCAAAACATTACATAATACTCTAGCTTACCCTCTAAAAAGTAAGGCTCGAACCGCTAAACGGTTTACCCAGCCAGAAGACTCTCTGGCAGTACGGGTTAAAACTGTGTGCTAGTCGCTGGTAGTGGCAGAGATTCAGAGTATCCAAATATGGAGAGAGTGCCATGACGAGGTTATTGCCAAAATTCATCCACTCAACATGAGCTGGAAGAAGAAGCTGCATTCTTGGCGATTCCCAGCGCAGGCGATACTATTTCGTACTCCTCAAGGTATGCTTGGTTTTTGGCTCGGTGTGCCTGTTTCTTTTAGGTTTAAAGTTTGTGGAAAGAATCATGTTCTTGTAACAGCAACTCGAATAAGGATTTCCTAATTTTCCAGTCATGAGGCCTTTTCTGAAGACGGCAAAGAAAAATATTGGAACAAAAGAGAAAGAGGCTGTGATCGAGACTGAGCTTAAAGAAAAACAAAACAGGAACAAAAAATAATATAAAAAAAAAAAAAGAGAGACAAAATAAAAAATAAAAAAAGTTACGTTTGATTCCTCTCCATTATCATAGAATAATTTCACTATGGTTGGGTCGCTAGGAATGATCTTACCAATTCTATTTTATTGCATAGTGGCCGCTTACTTTATCATTTCAAAGTGTTCTAATTTCCATTGAAACAAAGAAACGAAGGGTGCTTGGGAAAAAATGCTTCAACTGCTTTCAGCTACCTTAGACGTTTGAGAAGATGTATGATTGTAACTTATCAGGCCGCTGCCTGTAACGATATGATTTTTGTTTAAAGTGTATAGTTCGTGTTGTTACTTGCGAGCGAGATGGTTGCCGCCAGGCAGGTGTTAGGTGGAAAGACATTACTCACCACAAGGATAAGTGTTATGAGTTCGAACAGGCAGAGGATCGGCTTACAATTTTGTGTTGCCCTGAAAAAATAAGATACACGCTATCTTTCGTCCCTTGTAATTGTCTGTACTTATTGCGCTGGATGGAAAAACTGTATGATTTGGTCCATGCGTGAGTTATTGCATGTTATGTATTCGATTTATTTGTTGGAAATTGCGTGTCTCATAAGCTGAAAAATAGCCAGCTCCCCACAGGTTCGATTGTAGGTTCTCTGCGGCCTTGTGGTTTCCAGCCACAAAAGACAATTGATGAGGTAACAGTATATTTTTACGTATCTCTGCCCCGTTGCTGGCTTCAGAGCCCCAAAAAAGAGAAACATTGATATTGAGGCAGTATCATTTTATGCTTTTTGATGGTTTCCTTCCACCCATTGAAGTTCGAATAAGAGGATCTTTTTCATTTGTGGTTGAAACTCTTAAATTGATAACAATAACCAAAACCGATAACGATGAACGGTACAAGGTTTCTTGAGTACCTAAAGATACGGGTTTTCTTTGTCCTTATTTTGGGCTGGGGTTGCCCAAGAGCCGAGCCTAGCCTGGCCCATTAATTAACATTTAAACTTGTCTGCCATTTCGTTATGTGCGCTTGCCAAGGCTTTTTTTTTTTTTTTTTTTTTTTTTTTTTCGAATTTCTTCTACAAGTGACTAGCAAAGTTAGGTGCTCAGGTTGCCCAAAAGCTGCCCCCGACTTTGTTGGATATTCGTGTTAAGATATTCGGTATATTGTTAAAGGCAGGCCCGACATGAGGTTTTCTGTTCGTTTGGCTCAAAAATTGTCAAACTTTCTTTGCAATCAGAAGAATCATAAGATGTTGTTGCTTCTCTGAAAGATGACTACTAAAGCGAATTTTCAGATGTTCAGGCCATACCGTACCAACCAGGGGTATTTACTTGGTTTCAATGGGTCTATTTTTTTTTTTTTTTTTTTTTTTGAATTTCTCTACAAGTGACTACAAAGTTAGGTTGCCCAACTGCCCCCACTGTTTGATTTGTAGATATGGTAATGTAAAGGCAGGCGACATAGTTTTCTGTTTTGGTCAAAAAATGTCAAATTTCTTGCAATCAAAGAATATAAATGTTGTTGCTCTTGAAAGATACTACTAAAGGAATTTCAATGTTCAGGCCATACCGACACCAGGTATTTACTTGGTTTCAATGGTCTAAGCCGAGATTCGTGGATGGCTGCCTTATCACTTGTGAGACTTGAGAGATGAGAGTTTCGTCACGAGGTTCAAGTTTCCACCACACAGATTTTTGACCTCTTGTACTAACATTTTAGCAAAATACCTCCCGTCTTATTTTCTTTTTAAAAAAAGAAATATATAATATGTTATTTCCATCTTAATAAATAAATTTAACTTAGAAAGAATCAGTACCAAGTTTGAAATTATGAAATTTCAAATTTAAAACGTTACCAACAATAGCTCTAAGTTACAAGTGTGTACGAATAACTAAGCTAAAATGTAAAATGTAAAATGTAATTACCCATCAGAATGTATTTAGTGTTATAAAAGAATATTCAAAGGGAAAAAAAAAAGAAACAAGCATGTACAATAGTGTAATAATTAAATGGATGGATATGTGAAACATGTCACCATGCAGACATTTATTTCATTTAAATCATTAATTATAGAAAAATTAAGAAGTCAAAAAGAGCATGAGTTTGGTAAGAAAATGATTAAGAATGTAATAATAAAAAAGAAATCATGAATTAAGGGAGCCGGCCGCCCTTATTCTTCTCATGTTACCTAATTGCATGTACAGGATAGGACATTAGGACTTGTCTTCCCTTCCCATAGTTTTCTATCAAAAAATAAATAAATAAATAAATAAATAAATTCTTCTTGTTCCCTTTCTCCAATTCAATGTAATCTCCTCTCCTGTTGATATCCCAGTTTTTAATTTTTTTTTTTATTTATTTTCAGGTCAAAAAAACATCAACTAAAAGATAGGCCTTTTGATTTCAATTTGTTGAATATTAATTGCATGCAGCTGAGAAAGTAATCAAGAGCCACAAAAATCAGACAACTAAAAGTGATTGAAAGGATATATGTCTGTGTGGAATTTGAGTATTGGACAACGTCTTTTTCTCTTTTTTTTTTTTTTTTCCTTTATAGTATAAAATAAAGAGAATCTCTAAACGTGAAAGACCTGGATTCTGGGAAATCAAACATTATCATGAAAAAGATCAGAAAAATATCAGACACAAATCATCATTAGCAAAGATGAAAATTTAAAGAAAGAAAGATAAAAACATCCCCTCCTTTTCATTGTTTATATGCTACCTGTTCGAGAGGACATACGCCTAAATTTGGCCCTTTTCAAAGTTGCTTTTTAAGGTTGATTTTTTGTACTAAAAGTTTTCTTTTTTTTACCCGAAATGAACAAATTTGATAAATTTTTTATAATTTACCAACAAACGATTGGATAATAAAAATAAACTGCATTTTTCAGACAATTAAAATCCTGAAAATTAAAAATTCGGGCGGTTGAAAACCTGAAATCCTAAACATTATGATTTTCTATTCGGCCAACCAAAACTATATACAGCTGAGATTGAGTCATCAATAATAAATATGATGACTATAAAATTAAATATATCATATAAAATACCATGATTCCATTGAATATTCTTTTAAATTTTAGGTAGCTTGATAGTATCAATCGCACTTTTCCTTTGTTGTCCATTTAAATGACATGAATGTCCCACCAATTATTCCCAAAAAGTTAATCTCGATATCAATTCAATTAAGGAAGTCTTAATTAAAACAGAGAAAAAATGTTTAAAATATTAATTACAAGAAAAAAAAAAGGAAAAATAAACTTTGGATGATTTTTAATAATTCATTTTTCTTTTATCGGGGTAAGGGAAATCAAACCTGAATTTGTTATCTGGTCATATATACACTTGCCACTACACTATAACTTGATGTGTATATGTAATAATTCATGAGATATATATAACAGAAAGATGAAATCAAATGAGGGGTTTCCATGTTTTTGAAATAGGATTCTGCTGCTATTTAAAAATGAAATCAAATCAACCTATGAGCTGAGGTTCAGTTGGCAACGTAAGCTAGACATATGGAAAAAGCTTTCGGATTCGATCCTCACTTAACATATCTACAGAGAGGAGCGAATAGCCGTAATTGTGATTAAACCCTGAGTCGAATTAGCCGGTTCTTGATAATAAAGTCCAGATAGAGGTGGTTTAAAACAAAAGAAATCAAATGGATAAGCACATAGGAACTCTAGTGGTGTTAATTGAAAGCCCACTTTATGGACTCTTTCAATGGTTCAAACAAGTCCTTATCTTATTGTTTCTTCGTCTGGTAAACTTCTCATTAAGTGCTTTGTATACATATAAAAGTACTTTGTATATATATATATATTGAGCACATATAAAGAAATATGGACATAGTGCACAGTAATCAAACATGGGTTTTCAGTTTTTACTGTGCAACCAAAAGCAATTTATGGGAAGGATTTGCATTGAAAAGAAAGGGACAATTGGTGAGGTGGATGATATGGATAGCCATTGACTGAAGAGATTCACAATTTCTTTTCATATATGTGGATTCTGAATTGTACCACTTTCACCCCATCTATAACTATCAGGATGTCACGATTATTTTCTAACCACAATTATGGTTTTAATTCTAATAAATTAATTTAAAAAAAAAAAAAAAAAACAATGAGGCTATGTTTGATTTCCATATTACATTTATGTGCATATACAAGTGTACACGTTTTTCTAAATAAACAACATATATATGTTCGTCGATTACAAGTCGTGGAAGTCACATAACTTGTATTTGATAGTTTCATCTTTGTATCATTTAAATTTATACACATGTCCATTTATGCCAATATAATTCATCATGCATAAAATTGGAACGTAAAACACAAATATATGAGACGATTATATTAGCAAAAGTTAATTCTATTCAGGTGAATTTTACTTGTAAGATAATTTATTTGAAACCTGAAGTTGTTATTATTTTCGTTTGAGCATGACGATAAATGTATGCGCGTGTGTGTATATAGCACTCTGTTGCTATTAATTTACCTTCCTTAGGGGAAAAAAATGAAAGAGATGTTCTAATAATAGATAGTACGTCGTGTGTATGATTGAGGGGTTGTTGCCCTAGTCTATTATCCATATCCAAAGAATGAGCAGGTCAATTTTCCTGTAATGTAGCTTAATTAAGACTGGTGTATAAATATATATATGTGTGCAAAAGGTTGGGAGAGGGTGGATATGTGGATATGAGTGTGGGGTCTAAGGTAGATGATGACTGGCTTTTCACGACTGAGATTGGATCCTTTTGCTTGTGACGCCATGTTTTTAGTAGACCCACAAAAACGCATAACCCCTTCATTTTTCTTTTTAACCTACATTTTTTATTTTTTATAAATATATTTATATTCTTCAACCCATTCTTATTCTTCCCTCCAATTTTGATTTTCCTTTCATTTTGTTGAAATTGCATTATTTCTGGACTCACTTTATCCCATTATTTTTTCGTTGTCACAACATGATTTCAGGTTATTATAACTAGGAAATTTATGATTAAAAGAACCACACAGTTATGAATGTAGCTCTCTCATTATAATATATTGAACAAAATTTTTCAAGGCTTAAATTGAAGTGTGATCCAATGGCAAGCACGGAAAGCATTTCACATTTGCGCGCTCTAGAAAAAATCGATTTACACGTTTTTCTTCGATTTTACAAAAATATTATTTTCATTGTTCAAACTCTTAACTTTTATTTTAAAGTAACTTGATTGATATTATCAAATCAATCATTAAATAGATTAATATACGTAAATTAGAGAAAGATCTCTTTTTGATAGATTTTATTTGAAAAAGGAAATAATTATTGGTTTTCAAAGATTTTATTTTACAGAAATAATGGAACTCAAAGCATTAGAAATGCACCCGAAAAAGGAGCAGAAGGTATATAAAGTATAATCTTTGGAGTCCTTAGCTACCAAGAAATCCATAGAAAGCTAAAGAAAATGGAACTTTTAAGCAAATGGTCCTCATTACATATATATAACTTTACCTAATTTCTTTCAAATGCAACAGAAAGCTATCTTTGCTTGTCTTTAAACATGCTTATGGATCATATCAAATTTGGTGGCTTCGTGGATTGCATACATGGTGGATATACTTAAAGAGGAAAAGAACCCATTCATGAACATTTTAAGCCCTTTAAAATGACTCTTTTATATATATTTTTTTTTTCCCTACTTTTCTAGTGGCATCAGCTATTTTGTTTCTTAATTTTTTGTAATTAGGAGAGGGGTTTTGGCCATTTATAATTTTATATAATTTTCATCCACTGATCAGTTTGTGGACACAGAGAAAATTTCTTTTGCTCTTTTCTATTTTTTAAAAAATAATTTTCTTGTAAACCTTTCCTTTATTTATGCATGTGTGTCACTTTTGGCATGTAGGAACGATATAATGTATTGTGGCGGACTGCATAAGGATTGGTTAACAGCCAACTACATCATGTACTGGATTCTCAACCAAACTTTACTTAGTATCAGGAATTAAAATTTAAAATTATCACTATTGAAAGGGTTTTATCCATCCCATATTTTGTTCTTGTGAACAATCCATTTACGAAACTATTTATATACCAAGCGGAGATAAGTCTTATCCATTAACAGACGAAATCATCACTAAAAAATGAGATATTTTCATATGAATTTTACTCATTACACGATAAATTGTACGTCGCTATTGAAAAGATTTTAACCTTATCATACCTTGCGAAGATACCTGTTTATATCGGCATAATTATTGCACTTCAATTTATTTTTAATAATAAAAAAAAGATGCATTAAAATCTAAAATGATATTGCAGAGAATAAGAAAAGAAATTTATAACTATCCAAAAGATTGATTGGTATCTAACTTTCAAACATTGACCACAAGTAGGAAGCATTCACGTGTTGAATTGAGGACCATAACGTATTTACTGCAAGAAGAATCGCCTACGATTTTTTTGCAGAATTTGCCATAAAACCAAATTTACATATCTAGCTATGGACATGAAGACTGAACAGTGAACAAGACTCCAAAATACATACATACATACACAGATAATAATAATCTCTGCAGGTCGCTGTATCTATAATTTTGTATATATATGTTAGAGACTGCCATGGCTGAAGAGAGTAATACCTCGCCCAGATAGCTACTAGACAGCATTCATCACCCACAAGTGGATTTGGCAGTGATTCGTATTTCGTACAAAAGCTTCCCCCCAACTTGCACTCGTACTTTAAACACCTTTATTTTCATGGGCAGCTTTGGCTTAAGTTGTGAGTTTAAATTCAAATTAGTGAAATTTATTTTTTTTTCTTTTTCTTTTTTAATTTCTCATCGAGTATTCTATACCGTTACTGAGGGTGAGATTATTTTTATTTCGAAATTTATTACATATTCTTTTTCATAAGTGTTTTTTCATGAATCAAATCCGAATAATTTAAATGGTGTTGTTTGGTTGTGCTCTTAAGTCTTGTTGATGAGAGCAACATCTATAGGCTTGGACCGTGGATGACAATCGCTGTGGTTGCATATATTGTGTACAAAGATTTTTGTCCGACTCCCAACGTACGGATTGTATGTACACAACCACACCTACTGCTGATTTGTATTGGAAAGGATAAGATTTTGAATTTTAGTTGAAAACATTGAAGTAGTAGATATTAGAAAAATAGCTTAATCCTACGACTTAACGCCATCCAATACTATTTTACCAATCAGACAATGCTTCCACGTAGATTATTAGTATACGGGGGGCCATTTTTATTGAAATTTTTTTCCAGCACGCGTTGAAATTGTGAATAAAAGATGAAATTGGAATTCCATTCTAATATATAATCTAATTTTAATAACATAAAAATTATTGATAATAATATATATTGCTTGAATTTTAAAAGGTGAGATGATGTAGTAAGATTCTCTTTTCTTTTATTAAAAGGTTTAAGCCCTGGATACGGTTACCTTATAAATACTCTTTCTGGACTAATCCGATGCAAATCTAGATTAATCGGGTTAATAAATTTTGGACAACAGATGGTTAAAAATAATATTATTTAAATAAATTACATGAATTAAAGTATAATTAGTAAATAGTAATGGTCCGACCTCCAATAACATTCATGTTTAGTGACACAGACTTTGTTAATATAAAATCTTGAACTTGATTCTTGCAATTGATTGAAAATGAAAGTTTAGGGTTAGGTCAAACACGCATTGTGACTTCACTAATACATTATTTTACCAAGACAAAATCATATGCATGCTACCTTCATTAAGTAAATAGTTTAGTAGCGACTGTTGGTAAAATATTCTACAGCCAAAAGAAAAAAAACAAGGCTCATACTTTTGGAAAATGGTCGATGTTAGCACATGGTTATAAGTTCTTGACGGTTCTTTTTCCTTCTTCATCATGATATGATGGAAAACTTACCATGTTAGGGTTCCAGGTCATTCCTTGATGTTCAACTATTACAGCATCAAAGACTTAACATATTCTTTTAAATCTTTTTTTTTTTTTAATTTCAGAGAATAATGATGGATTGTGTATTAAGTTTGAATATTTATGAACTATATAAAAAAAATAATAGGTGGAAAATACTTACTCAGACCGGATATATATACTTACTCAGACCGGATATATACATCCGATAAATTTAATAATGATAATTGAAGCTAATAAAATTGTGCCATCTTTTCGGTAAAGAAAAAAAATAGATAAACAATCAATTATTGAATGGATGCATGATAAATGAATATATGTTTAGTGTCGGCAAATATTTTCCTATGCAAATCATAAGTGGATCAAAAATATTTGTTATCCATTATTTAAATAAATAGAAAATAAGTACCTACTAGCCTTTGTAACAATTTCTCATAACCAAACCAAAAATTAAATGCCATTTAAAAAAAATATCACTTTTTAAATATTAAAAGAAGGATAGATCAGTCTAAATTTAATTTATAGTTTCATATGTGAACCAAAACAATGAAAATAAAAATTATGTTGAAAGTATGTCTGACATATACTAAAAAAAAAAAAATAAGAAGGGAATAGGTTAATACTATTTTCATTGATTTGGTAAATATATTTGATATGGACCGGTTTAGTCTCTATGATAAAAAAATTATATTTCAAATATTTTATTTTTAAAAAGAAGGTTAGAAGTAGTAGCGGAGGAACCTGTAAATGCTAAATGTAATGCATTTGTGTTTGCTTGCTCATCAATGTAATGCCTTTATTTTCACCTAACCAATATAACTATATATAGTAAGATTATTTTTATGGGAAAGGATGAAGCATTGTCCAATAACGATAATAACTACCTACCACAAACATGTTTTTTTTTTTTTTTTTTTTTTTTTTTTTTTTACTCATTAAATATTCTATAAAAAAAAAAAAAAAAAGAAGAGCAAAAAAGGGAAGGGACAAACCAAGAATTGTAAATTGATTTCTAGTAATAAGAGAAAAAAAAGAGAGATCTCAAAAAAAAAAAAAAAAAAAAAAAAAAAAGAAGAGCAAAAAGGGAAAGGGACAAACCAAGAATTGTAAAAATTGATTCTAGTAATAGAGAAAAAAAAGAGAGATCCAAAATAAAACTTTAAGAAGTAGCCACCCAAAAAGTCTCCCAATTTAACAATCCTTTATTATTGTCTAGTACTACTTCACCTTCTTTGCACCTGCTTGGCCTTCCCATTTCAGCCCCAACAACATTTGTCAAATGATTTCCTTCCACCCCTTCTTTTCCATCACAGAAGGAAACATTTCCTTCCTCTGTTTCAAATTCCTCCTCTTCTTCTTCTTCTTCTTCTTCTTCAAATTCCTCTTCCATTTCTTCTTCTTCATCATAATTCACGTCATTTTCTGTCTGCCTATTTTCTTCTTTGGAAGCTGAAGCTACTTCTCCAAAAGAGTCAAATTTAGACGCAGCATCTTTGACAAAACTTAGTCGAAGGCGGCCATGGCTTCTTTCAGCTTGGAAATAAGCTGGTGGTAATGGGGCCTTCACAGCCTTGATTATTAACCTTCCATCTTCCCGGTGGGACCTAACTCGAAGAAATTCCGATCCACTCATCGTTGTCAAGGGAGGCGGAAAACTACGAGAATTCGCTTTCTTAGCTCCCAAAAGTTGATGAGGATTTTGTTGCTCCCTTGTTTGACAATTTACTATTGCTTCTTCTTCTTCTGACTCCAGCGAAGAAGACAATGAGAAAATGCTGTCATCAACAATATCAGTACCACTTTCACTTCCCAAATTTTCGGTACATAATTCCAAGCTCTTCTCACTAAGCGTTGATGGGTAACGCTTCATTAGAGGATGGACATATGTATTCTTCTCTTTCTCCATTAATGGTTCTTTTTTACTTACACTAGTGTCTGATAAAACTTGGAGAAAGCTCCACCCACCCATATCAGATTTATGTTTTTCTTCTTCATGGCGCTTTTCACTAAGTTCTTTGGTGTTAGACTCTAAAGAACAAGTTTTTAAGGCTAATTCAAGAGATTCATAGAATTGAGGTTTAGGTGAAGATAATCTAAGCCTCAATGTTCTTGACTCTACAAGTTGAGATTCAAGACAAGATTGTAAACCTTGATAAACTACAGTTGCCATTGTAATAAACAATTTACGTAATACACAATATTAGAAATCAAAATCAAAGAAATAAAATAAAATAAAAAGAAGCAGCAGTAAAAGAACTCCTCCACAGAAGTATATGGAGGCAGAGCAAAAACAGAGGAAAGCAGAGGAGTCAAGGTTTGATGTTGAAGTAGAAGAGATTTTTGGTTATCGGGAGAGAAAAATAAGGAGAAGGAAATAAGAGAAGAGATGGAACATGAAAGATAAGTGAGGGTCAGGCTGTGAATTTGTAGTCTCCGAAAAGCGGAGCGAGCGACACAAGTAGTGAGGCAGAGAGAGGAAAGGGGGGCCTCGCACCACTTGAAATATTCAATTCTTAATCTGCCACACACCGAAAAGGAGAATAAAAAAAATATAATATGTGGGAGAGCTAAAGGAGGTCCTTATTATAATTATTATTATAGTATTATCGTTTTTGACTTAATTTTAAATTTTGAAATTTGAGAAAATGAATAAAAAAAAATTAAAATCAACCCCTGATATCATTTTCTTACATGGTCATGGACAGAATTTTAGGAGTATATTAAGAATGTCTTCACATGAACATGACATAATGTAGTTGAGGAGAGAGACAGATGGGGTGTAAATTGCTCCAAGAATTACCAGATTTGCTATTCCATTTTTCTTTCCTTCCAAAAGAAAACCAACAAAAAGCCAGAAACACAAATGATTCTCTCATATATTTCTTGATACTTTGATAGTGATGGCCTGCTCTGCTCTCTCTGGCTTTCTTTCTATTTTTCTCTAAGCAAACAACACAAACACCATCCAATGTTTTTATGCAGTAGTATGATTTATTATGTCTTGAGAGTCTAAACTTTGGTTAATTAAAATTTAAAGAAAGAAAATAAAAAATGCATTGAGAGTCAAAATGTAGGTTGATTTATTTTCCATTACAAGGGAATAAAATTTAAATAAACAAGAACAAAAATCGGTCCACACCCTTTATCCCATTAATGCACACCATTTTTTGTCGACCAACTATTTAAGTGGACTATGAATAGTTATTTAGTGCATCATCTGTACATAATTAATGTAAGGATATTTATTAATGTAGGAAAACAAATAGATAAATTTAATTAATCCAAAATAAAACAATATATCAACATTATATTATATAGAGTGAAAAATGAATTTTATTTAGGAATGCATGGTTGGTGGATAAATGATATGATTATGTTTGAGAAGGGAAAAAAAAGGAATTGTTCCAACTCCAAGGCGACCGGCTACCCCGACCAGACAGAGAGCTCCATGGATGGAGCATGCATGCCCCACCATAGATTTAAAGAGAGTGCCAGTCCCCACCTCATACATTACCTTATGTTTACTTGTCAATTATTCAAACATCATCATTATTTTCAAATTCACATAATTTTTTAATATATTAACATTTTCTTTCTTTAACATTTTTAGTATATGGTTTAATACTTTTTAGCTACATTTCAAGATACTATTAGAATTAACCAATTTAATAACATTAAATTCATCTCAAAAATTTTAGAAATTTAAATTTCAATATCAAATTAAGAAAAAAATATTATTAGAATTATCGAATAAAGAATAATAATTATAAAACAAGAATAGGAATATTAATTTTTTTAAAAAAAATACACATATTGGGATATTGACAATTTTAACAAAACATAATAAATCATATATTCCATATAAATATACATTTTATTAGCGACGAATTGTGGGTGCTAAAGGACGAGTTCCCATGTGCCCCAACATTAGAAGAACATCACTACACTAGGGAGTCTATTGAATTTGTCTTTTTAATTTTTTTTTTTTAAATACATACATAACATATGAACAAAACATACTAACTCTATTGAGTCTGTAGTTAATTATTTTTTTTATTATATAATATAAAATCATGACAATTCTGAGAGAACACATTAACTTATATATCTCATACGTTAACACATTCCACTAAGATACTCCAAACACATTCTAGGTTGGATTGATGTTTAGTTAACGTCATTAATTCTGTTTAGGGTGTGGGCTTCCATTAACAAAAAAATAAGTAACTTCGTTAAACCATCACTAATTGTACGGTCAAGTTATGAAGACATGTTAAAAGCTCTTTGAAAAAGAAAGAAGTGATCGTCCACTAATGTCCCCTTTAGTTTTGTCGGCTAGGTGCTAATCTGTGAATCCTCTCACTCTCTCACTCACACTCTCTCTCTCTCACACAAAAAGATCATCAACGGGTTTGTTTGCTGTATAAATAAATAAATAAACAAAAGGAAGAAGAAGCACTTGCACTACTCCAAACCATGTGGGATAGACAACAAATGACCTACCCTAAAAATGTTTAAACTAATGCCTCAAGTTTCAATTCACTAGCCTATAAAAGTTGATTAGCTGCTAATTAATAAAAAGGTTAAAAGACTGTGAGAGAACTTCTAAGTTTAGAAGGATTCGTTGCACCGTTTAGAGTAAAAGAAGGAATTGCAACTTGCACCACCACCAGTAATAAGCATCAGCATTAACAGGTACTTGTACTGTGCGAAAAGCTGTCCGCGTTGCCTTTTCGCGGTTAGTGATCACACATGCATGAACTTGTTTTGGCTAAATAATTTTTTTTTTTTTTTTTTTGAGTACTGAAAAAGAGAGGATTCAAATCCAGATTTATTCCTGAGTCGTATATATACTTACTACTAAGCTATATCTTGGTACATAGCTCTTGCTGTTTTAAACTTGTAATACAACAAGAAAAAAAAAAGAAATCAATTTTTTTCAAATTTTACTTTTCAAATTAGTTCATAAAAAAAAATTTACTTTTCAGATTAATGAATTAAATTTTAATTTCTTCAACCATACAAGTTAATTAGTCATGATGAAAAATTCTTCATTTAAATTCACTCGGGGAAGAGATTTAGTCTCAATATAGGGATAAAATTGAAATTTGTGTATCTTTTACTAGATGGATAAAAAATTAATTTTTAATTATTTGCACATTCTGCTAAACTTAATAGGATTTATTTAATTATTGTAACCAATTTCATATGATTATTAAGCTAATTAAATTTCTAAATAAATATTCATTTCATAAATTTCTATAATCAGATCAATATTCTTTATTAATTTCCTCTACCAATTAAGAATATAATACATTTAGTAAGTCGATCTAATCTGGGTTAAATTTCTGAATTACTTAAATTTTTTTCTAATTTTTTCTTTTTTAATAATATTAAAAAATTTATTTGCTGATATATATATATAAGCAGGACCTCCACTACATTCTAGTTCTCCTATCAAAACAATGTATTAGAAAGATAAGAACGTAGGTTCGTTCTTCTTCTTATCATTATTTTTAAAAATGATGTGATTGCATAATTAATTATTTAATTTTTCAATGTATTTCTGATAATTAATTTCTTCCATTGTTCTAGAAAATGATTGATGCTGACTTTACAATACTAGTAAAGTTTCTACCATTACTTTCCCAATTAAACTAAACCGTAGAGAGTAGTGGGAACAGAGAAGGATTTATACCAAAGTATATGCCAACAATTGCTATGATTTTACACAGATTTTTTCTTTGGTTTGTATTATTTTGTCATGCTGCTTCATAATAACAACAAAAGGATTTGATTAAATCATGCAAATGATTAACAATTTATAATATATAATTCGGTATCCAATTAAGATAGAAGGCATTTAGTAATTCTAACGAACCATCAACGCCCAGAACAAAATATCTTGCAAGTCAAAAGTTTTCAACTGAGGCAAAATGCATTCATATATTTTTGAAGCGTTCTATATATCAAATTAAAAGTTGATGGTACTATGAAATTCAAGGGTTGATTTATGTAGTTTGCGAGTTCTAAAACACATTACAATTTCTTTTTTATAAAATTAAAATGAAAAAGAGGAATTTCATTAGCAAGGCAAGAACCCTCTTGCCTCACCATGTAAAAAATTCCTGCAAGTGCTATACATCCTGCCATTTTGATCATTAATTGAAAAGAGAGTATCAAGATTTAATAATGTTGATATGATTAAAACATAAACTAAAATTAAGGAATCTTTACAATGCAAATTGCAGTTAGGATTGAAAATAATTAATCAATACAAAGCGCCTTCATCGAATATATGATATATAGGATTCCTTAAAAGCTAGTAAGATTTGACTAACATCTCTATCATAATAAATCTTTGTTGCGAATATCTGATAAAAACCATAATATGTAATTACTATAAATTAATTAATGGAGACAGTTCATAAGTAGGTATTCCTGCAAATGCTGATATTCTTTAGGACAGTTTCGCTGGGCAAGTTGATATTGTTTACGCACGCACGCACTATATATAAATAAAACATTCTCTAAAGACAGTGTAGAGTACAGCCTAATTCGCCTAATAAATAAATTTGAAGGAATTCGCATAATAACAACTTGAAAACATATCATCCCTTTTAAGCATCGGTGACCTGAACTCCATATCTCTCGTCAGCGGAAAAGTCCTTCAAAAGGTAATCCTGCTACAGCTCACAAACAGATCCAAATATATATACCAGTGCCCGATGGTGTTTTCTTTTTCCTTTTCCTTTTTCATTCTTAAAGTTGTGGGTAATTGTGCAGGAGCTTTAAATTAAAGGAGCAAGATTTTGAATACCCACATTAATTAAGATGATCAAAAGGCGATTAAGAGTACAGATATTTTGTTTAAACAGCAAAAAATATATGTTTGTTCGACGAAGCAGAAAGTTTCATTTACTGGGTAATTGTGCAAAAATTAACCTGGAACGTAGCGGATAATCTGAAACGTGAATCAAAGATTAGCCGTGTTCCTAACTAATCCCTAAAGTGTGACCCTAAAAACTCTAATAAAGAAACTAGATAACCTTTGGCAGCTCTAAACGAGCATGCTTTTTGAAACCTTTCTACTACAAAAAGCTTCTTTAGTTATCAGTGAGCCAGCATTAATTAACAATTATGTATATGAGTATGTGAGATAAAAAATGGAGAAAGCATCAGGATTAATTTATCTATCTGTGCTTCAATTGATTTTGTTTAAAGAACCCTAATTAATCCCACTTAATTGATTAGTATATATTTAGAGAAAGAAATTTGCATCAGAATCCATCAACTTTTGTTTGATTATGTATTAAGTTAATGGAGAATCATTAACTAAGAATGCGTCATGTCCCTTTGGCCTTAAGTGAACCCTAAAGTTAGCCCTTTGGTTTTTCCTCCATGATAATAAATTGTTTATTAGACTTTTGCAAACTAAGACAAGAATCCAGTTCATGGCTTACCCAAGCATTTAAACAAAAAAGCACTATATATGCATACCTTTTTGACCATTTTAGTGCCACCTTTTCTTTCCTTTACTTACATACTTTAATTTTATTTTATTTATTAATCTCTCAACTTAGAATTAATTTATTATAACAACATACAACAAAACATTAAAGGACGCATACGTAATCCATGCAAACTTGTCATGGAGTTAATGGCTAATTACAAGGTGGCATTGGGCTCATAACCAGTAATAAAATCATTTCTTTAACCCAGTGAGTGATAATTAATGAGTTTAATATTCTACACTTACGACTTAAATTTTTGTTTTCACTCTCTTCTAAATTTGGCTGTACAATGTATACAGTAATTCTTGGTTAAAAATATGTAAAGCTCATCAGAGATTATAACGAGTTCAGTTCTGATAATTCATTTTCATTTTAAAATATTGTTAATTATCTAAAAAAAAAAAAAAAGAAGGTTGAATAAAAGTAAATTAATTATATAATTATGTGCATCGAGCCCATGAAAAAACTTTAAGGTGGGAATGAAACATCAAGCTGGTGAAGGTTGGTTTAGAGACAGTGACTGGACATGTGATTGTCTAGTCGATCTGATCCGTCAGATCAACTGGCATGCATGATTAGTACTGCCGCTCTTGGGGATAAATCATGATTAAACAGAATTAAAATAATTAATCTATCATTTTCATGCTAATCTATATATGTAGAGGTGGATGATGTTGAAAAGTTTGCTGAATTCAGCCTGCAAGTGCATGTTAATTTGTTAAATTAATAAAATTTTTATTTTTTTCTATTTTTTTTTTAAGTGATGATGACATTTGAAATCACTATATACATTGATGAATATGTAATAAAATTAATATTAGTATAAAGGCGTGAATAGACAAAGGGAATATTAAATATTTAATGGATATTAGTTTAAATAATTACTTATTAATGTGAGAAAACTTGTGGATTAAGTCTCCAAAAAAGACAAATCCTTGGCAACAGGTGGAGCTATGGTAGCTTTTCAGCAACCGTATTTCTAAAAGCAACTAACATACAAAATTAAGAGTTCAAATTATGCGACTTGAGCATGTGATTGATTGATCTTCCTATCTCTACAAGATGTAGAGAGTGAAAAATCTCGAGTTTAGTTATTTTTAATTTGGTGAATATTGTGACATCTAGACCCGACAAAGTGATCCTAAAAGGAAGGGTAAAGCTCTTAGGTGAGAGGAAACAAGCTAATAGAGAAGCTCACATATTAGTTAGAGCTTTTTATTCATATGTTCGCTCCCAAGTGTGTGGAACTATTCCACAATATTTGTTATCTTTTTATAATTGATAATACCACCGTATTCCATTAAAAAAAAGTGAGTAGAGTAAAAACTCTTGGCTCCCAAGTGTGTGGAACTATTCCACAATATTTGTTATCTTTTTATAATTGATAATACTATTGTATTCCATTAAAAAAAAGTGAGTAGAGTAAAAACTCTTGGCTAGTTTCTAGGATGACAGGTTAGTTAGGGTAGTTGAATGTGAGTTATATGAATTAATCAGACCATATATCAAAAAAGAGAACTAATTATCAGAGACACCTTTTTTGGTGAAATTCCTGAAGAATTAGAAGAACTCTGAAATTAAGTGTGCTCGCTTAAGGGAAATTCTAGAATTGGTGACTTTCTATGAATTTCTCTATTTTATCTGAATGACATAAATGCATTGGCCTTTCCAATCCAGTATGGAATTGAATCGATACTCTAGTCCGTTAGGCCTTTCATGGATAAAAAACAAAATAAAGAAAGGAAGCTTAAGGGAAATTCATATCTAGAATGGGTGACTTTCTATAAATTTCTCCATTTTATCTGAATGACATAACTGCTTTGGCCTTTCCAATCCAGTATGGAATTGAATCAATATTCTAATCCGTTGGGCCTTTTATGGATAAAAAACAAAGTAAAGAAAGGAAGCTTATTGATACTCTAGTCCATTGGGCCTCTCATAGATAAAAAATAAAGTAACGAAAGAAAGTTTGTTAATTAACGAATTTTTCAATAGACCCATCATGACCCTGTGTAGGATTATAATTGAAACACTTGTAAAGATTTTTATTTAAAATGTGAAAATTTAAGATTGTGATTGAACTCCCTATGAAATTTAAGTAGCTACAAATATAATCCACCCAATTTTAGAGTCAACTTTGTGAATTAGACATGAAAGAAACATGAATGGTGGGGGCACATACAAGGTGTTGACTTATGATTCTTGAAGGGTTGCCGGTGGCATGAATTATGGTAAAAGTTGGTGGTACGAATTAATTAGGTTAATGTCTTCTTTTCTATTTCTTCTAGCAGAAAACGACATTGTTGACCACTTAAAGAGTGGCACACCCACAGCACGTTGTGAAGCATCTACATGTCTCAATTTAGTGGGGAACGATGATAATTGTTTCTTGAAAATTTGATGGATTGATTTTTCAGTTTTTGGCAGCATAGTTGTTGACCTTCTTCACACCTCGTCATCTATTTAATTTCTGAAAAGCTATTGCCTGTTGACTAAGTGATAATTGAAAATTACAAAAATGCATCAAAGCTTTTGAATGTTGTTTGGAATATAGAAATTAAAATCTACTTTCTCTCTTTAATTATGATATTAGAATAAAAAATTGATTGTCAAGATGACTTAAGACATACATATATTGCTTATAGTCTAATAAGATTATTCCTCAAAATATATAGAGAAAAAAAAAATTTATTCCATAAATATCAGGTTATACCTGTCATTTTTCCTGAAATTATAGGAATATTCCATCTTCGTCTTTAATCTTTCGTTGTCTATGGAAGAGACTAAGCGAAAACCAAAATCAGAGACTAAGTAGATACCAGAATCTAAAAAATTTATAGTCGTATCTGGCACCTTTAATAAAAATCTATGCATATTGGTGGATTTTTTATAAAAAAAAAAAAATATTGAATTTTCTCCGGAAGGAATCTTAAATCTGAATTTCACTTTCCATATTCATTTCATTTTCTTATAAATTCTTGTCACTGTCTGATAATAATCATGTTCAAGCGGTCAACAAATTTCATAACTCTGTATTGGGAAAATTATGCCTTTGACATCGAGAGGAATGGCTGAAGGATATCAGAATTTGAGCACACCAACTTTGGTATGAGAGAGTGGAAGCTTTAATTGTGTAACTTGTCTTCTAAGTTCTAATTACCCTTTATTTGCAAATGATTATTAATTATGGATATTTTAATTGTTAATTAATTTTTTTGAATTAATTAGTTCCTCAATTTCAAGATAAGTGTGCTTTTTCCCCCTTGTGTTTTAGAAGCACAGCGTAGCATATGTTGCCAAATAGCAGAAACCTCACAATCACATGGGGTGAAGGAAGAGCCCAACCCAACCCAACCCAAAATCATGATTTGAGGCCCATGGAGCACATGTGATTTCAAAGCCTCAAATTTCATGGGCCCAAAATCATTAACAAAATTTATTTCAAAGCCCAAACACTTGAAATCCAGTGACACTCGTAGACAAATACTATATCAGAATTCAAAAATACGCCCTCACTTTCACTTTAACGGCAATGTATAAATATTTTACCTAAGCTTATTTTATTTCAAGTGTTCATTTAAAATTTTAAAACTATATTAATTATTTTTTTTAATTTTATCCATATTTATTAAGTATATTTTATTTTTATATTTACATATAAAAAAGATAATTTAAATATTATATCACGTATATCTAGAGAATCAATAAATTTTGATATTTTTTTAATCTTTGTGGAAAGAGCAAAGGTTATTGTCAAAGTGGATGAGAATAAGGATTAACATAAATAAAAAGCAAAGAGCCTAGAATATCCCACCCGTCCATGCGGTTGCTTACACTGGACCCTCATCTCATTCTTTAGCTTTCTCTCGTAGTCAGCCCCACACCAAATCATATGTAACCCCATGCACGTGACCTTGACAAGAGTGTGACATACACTTCGAGATTAGCACTGGGTTTAGTTGAACCAGACCAAATCGAATTGATTTGATTTGATTTGATCTGACCAAATGTGTTTACATGATAATCAAATGGGACACAACATTGTAGAAGTTGGTTTGGTATCAAAAAAACCATATCGATTCAGGTTTTTCAAATAAAATCACATAATTTGTGCATAAAAAATCAATTGCATTTATGTATAAAATCGATTTGAAACAAAAACAATGTTATACTGATCAAACCGAATGGTAATCCATTTTTTACAAAATTAATCAAACCAAAAGAAATGAGTCACATCGGTTCAATTTTTGGAACAGATCCGATTTAGTTCAGTAGAACCAAATCTCAAGCACTTCACGTGAATTTTCCAAACAGTAAAGACCAAGTATTATTTTTAGTTAAATTGTAAGGAGTTGATATATAGTAATTTACCTTTAAAATATGTAAGGAAAACATTGAATAAAAATTATATTATATTAATAATAATTTTTTAGATTATATTAATTGGAACTTGTTATGAAAGGTACTTTTATTTAATTTTTTATATATTTCGCGGGTATTCTCTTATCTTTTCTCGGATATTAATCTTATTTTAGAATTAAATTGACATATTTTATTTTATCAGTCCTCTAGAAAAATATGGAAAAAAAAAATTTAACAGTATATTTATCTTTTAATTGGAAGGAAATTTAATTATATTCCTCTGAAGTGATATATATATATATATTAATTTAATGGTAAAAAATCGTCTAAAAAGTGAGCACAAACCTTCCAGTAATATTCTCTTTCCCAAACCCATTAAAAAAAAAAAACAAAAAGTATATAAATAGAAAAGAAAATTTTCATAAATAAATATTACGTATATTAGTATAAATTACACATTAATAGAAAGAAACAAATAGAAATGGGGAAAGAAAATAAAAAGGGAGTGTGAAATGCAATGTGCGACCATTTCAAAGCGAGTTTCTCGGAAATCAGGACCAAATCTCTAATCTGTAGAGAGACAACAAGAGAGAGAACGAGACGACGATGGCGATGACGTTGCTAGAGAGCATTGTCGGTGTTCTCCTCCTTATGCTGCTTTTGATCCTCGTCTTCCTCCTCTTCGCCTGTAAACCATGGCGCTTTTTCTTCTCTTCCCGTTCTCGCACCCTCAAGGTACCCCCTCTTATCATTCCTTATTCAATCCAATTCTATTTTCTCTTCATATTCTACACCTAGATTTTTTTATCGTCTATAATGTGATGTCCTATTTGGTAGTAAGAAATCGTGGGAAAGGAGAAAGTGAATGTCAGGGGTTTGTATAACGGTCGCTTTGTTTGATGATATAGCTATGTGTTTCAATCCAGTTCAATTGAATTTTGAGAAGCTGAAAGAGAGGCAGGCGATGGTTTTACTATTGAATCTTTTGAGTGATTGCATCGGAGGTGTGGCATTTGATTTTGCCGCTAATTTTTTAATCTTTCAATTTGAGTTTTGATCGTTATGGTCGATCTTCTTTGTTTGGGTGAGTTTGAGGTGATGAATTTGGTATCATGTTGGTGAGTCATTCGGTTCTTACGATTCTGTTTGAAAAATAGGTTTAAATGACACAGGAACTTGTCCTTGCACATTGTCATTAGCTTAAGGAGGATTTGTCAATTGATGCTGGTTAATCCATATCTCCATGCAATCATTTGCTTTCAGCTCAGGTGCAATGCAGTAAGCATCTATGTATTGTCCAGAATTTGTTGCTTTCCTAGTTTTGCGCCTCAGGGAGTGTTAAATAGTGCTTAAGCGAATGAAATTTGGGATCCGTATACTTAATTTATCATAATGTATTTATGAACTTGCTCATTTTTGTCAATGACGGCGCGCTTTTTGTAGAAGTGATTTTTATATAAAATTATAATAACAGTGGGACATCAATTTCTTTTGGGGAAACTTTGCATATTTCTAATATTTCTTTAACCTCAATTTTGTGGATAAAAGGCAAACGTGAGGATGTATTTAAAGAAGGCATATGCGGCAAGCCGTTAGCGACTTTTATTATACCTTCAAAATATTCATAATAAATGTTTAAGGCAAGTAAATTGGACTTTAGAGTGGTTACTGATTTTTGTTTCCAAGTGCTTTATATGGTAATATAATCTGTATAATGAATGTGTTTTCAATATCTTAGTTGTGTTTTGGTGCACATTCTACATTTGTAGAATATTATATAAAGCTTTATAGTGTTAAAGGGCAATACAATTCTATGTGAAAATGTTACACAACGTTTATGATATATGTATCTCATCCATATTTGTAATCACTATGAATGCAAGGGTGAGGATTTATTCTTTAATTGCAAATGTTGATATGATTGCACATGCGTTTCTATATGCCATTAGGTGCATTGTTTTTCTCACTTCCTAACATCCATCTCTTTAGGTTGGTGAATTAGACAAGCCCCTTGTTTCGGAAGAAGTGGAAAGCAATGAATTGGGAAGAAATTATGATGTAGAGGGAGCATATTATCAAAATGAAGGACCATTGCGCTTGCCCCGGCCACATGGACTTGTTCATAAACAGAGGCTTCCTTCTGCACCGCCCCATTTGGTACAAGGTAGTATTGTATTTTACATCGTGTATTTCTCTAGGCTATTATGCTTTTAATTTGTTTTGCTGGTTGGGTAAAATAATTTCTCTTCTTTTTTATATTCTTATATTCCAGGAGATATCTTGGTTTTAGATGTAGTTTCAGAACATGGAGAGGATATTCGAGTTGGTCAAACCCTTAAGCGTATATTTCCAACAGGGCGCCTAGATGAAGTGCAGACACATATTGAACAAGAAGATGAAACTCCTATCTCGAGATCTGGTCCAGAAAAAGATGATCTTCTGGAATCAGTGCCTAAGATTATCAATGATCAAAGTAATTGCTTGTCCTTTCACTTCTGAGAAAGAGGCTAATTCTGGATAGTTACTTTCATTTGTCTAAATGTGGAAAACATGTCATCATATTTTTCTGTTAGAAGTGCAGGAAGCTGCCTCTCTTTGGAGGTCATCTCAGGTCCTTCTCGTGGGCTCCGTTGTTCTATACAGTCAACAAGTTCTTCAAGGCTTCCACTCACCCTTGGGAGGGTTTCTAGTGACTTGTTGTTGAAGGACTCTGAGGTGTCTGGGAAGCATGCGATGATTAACTGGAATATGGATGTAAGTCGTTGGTAGATACATTATATTTATTTGACTTTATGATCTTTCATGTTTATGATGCACTGATTCTAATAGACTTCTATTTTTGTTTCAGAAGAAAAAATGGGAACTGGTAGACATGGGTAGCCTAAATGGAACACTTCTAAATTCTCACCCAATCAACCATCCTGATTCTGGAAGTAGGCACTGGGGTGATCCAGTTGATCTAACTAATGGAGATATAATAACACTTGGCACAACCTCAAATATATGTGTAAGTCAAACTGTCTTTTTTATCAAGTTATATTTTTACATCTATGGATTGTATTATGTTGGATTTCTAGATTACTTTAAATGTCCACAATTGATTGAATTTTCTAGGATCATGGATTCTTAAGGTACCTGGATAAAGATTTTCTCCAATTAGATGACATTCAAACATAGTTTGTTACTGATATTCATGATGCATCTTTTTCGCCAAAACACATACGTAAATAAATAAAAGTAAAACTGATCATTTTTCATTGTTTTGCATAAAGTGTCACATATCATTTTCTGTTTTCATGTTAATGAATAACAATTTCACCTAAATCTAGCAGAAGTCCAACAGGATGTATAAACTTTTTTGTTATGAAATTATTGTTAATGTTATATTTTCTAATTGATGAATCCATATATATGCTTTCTGGCAGGTTCATGTTTCATCTAAATCTCAGAACGAGACACCTTTTGGTGTAGGTGTGGCATCAGATCCCATGGCTTTGCGTCGAGGAGGAAAGAAGCTTGCAATGGAAGATGTGTGCTATTATCAGTGGCCTCTTCCTGGCATTGACCAGGTTAAACATTTATTGAGTTTGAATTGTAATGAACATTAAATTTGTTTTCCTTGAAAAAATAAACAACCAAAGTCCCTGTTCCACAGTTTGGAGTTTTTGGTATTTGCGATGGGCATGGAGGAGTAGCAGCTGCCAGATCTGCTAGCAAGTTAGTATGCTAACTTCAGTCTTAATGTTTTACCTTGTTTTTGATTGAAATCTTACTTCTTTTTGTTTCGTATCTTTAGCAGTAGAAGCAAACACCTTTGAAGTGTTATTTGTTGCTAGTTGAAAAAGGTGGCTGGCCAAGTTTGTTTTCAGATTGTGATTGATTTGATGCTTAAATTCTCAGATGAACACTTTCCCTTATGTACATTACCCTATAATTTTCTTTTTCTGCTGTTCCTCACTTTGACAGACTGATTATGCATATTAAGTATGCTTAGTAATTATTGATTTCATCCTTTGGCTACTTGGGCATCAGTTTTGTTCATCTTGCATTTTAAATAAAGATCTTCTTTTTACCCTTTTTTTATGATAGATTTATATGAATATATAAAATAAATCACCCTAATTTGTTTTTGTTTCCTGCTTATGCTTTCATGTGTAGTATAGTACTTATTGTTTAATCATTTTTTTTACTCCAGAATGCTTCCTGAGAAGGTTGCTGGTATTTTATCGGATTCACTAACAAGGGAAAGGGTTTTATCACAACATGATGCCTCAGAAGTCCTCAGAGTTGCGTTTTCTCAAACAGAAGCTTCCATGAATAATTATTACGAGGTTTTCCCTTGGCGTTATTTATTATCTTCTTTTGTGTGCAAATGTCATAAGTCTTAATTGAAAGTTTCCCTTGCATGCTTCTAAAGGTTTTATGGGATGCTTCTGAAAGATATAAACTAGTTTTCTCTTGCTTTGAACAAGTTCCATCAAGTGATTGAGGGAATTGTGGACATTAAAGAGCTCATATAAAGTTGAACCTAAATTTATTGAATTCAATTTGACACTTTTTCTATATTTTTGAGTCAATCCCTTAAAGTGACAAAATAAACAGGAGATAGAAAAAGAATTATTGTCTATTTGAAGGCTTGAAATTTGAGAGCGAAATCCAATTTCTGTAAACTAGTTCATTGTATTATTATCATTATATTTGGTTCTGAAAAAGATGAGTCCTTTCTTTTGCAAGAGAAACACAGAGAGACTGTACCAGACTGCCAAAATTTAAAGATGGCTTCATGATACAGGTTGGCAAGTGCCAACTAAAAGCCGTATTTGTTATTTTTAGTAGCACATTCTGAATGTAATGCTTCACTATTTGGTTTACTTGAATTTAGCAATATGTGCTCATTGATAATTAGAAAATATAATATGAAAAATGGAACAGTTTTGGGAAAATGGTTGATAAGTTGGTGAGCGAGATTTTGCACTAAGTTTCATCTTTTTTTTTTTTTTCTTTTTTTCTTTTTTTGATACCAACTAATGTAGAGGTCATGTCCCTTAAGAGACTATGGCCTTATATGGTGAAAGAGAAATGGAAAATTGCCAAATAGTCTTATTGAAATATGGAATGCCAAAGAACCTAATCAGGTATAAATTATAAAATTAGTTACTAAATTTCCTTCTAAAAGAAGAAGTTGTGAAGGGATCCTTCTTTCCAAGACAGGCTTGGATCATGGGTAGGACTTGCACTATGCCTGTGGGAGGAATATAAAACTACATCAACTGGTTAAAGGGGACCGTGGAAAACGTATCCGGAGCGTTTTCTCATTCTTCCTTTTCTTTCTTCTGTTTGCTATTATACAACATAGACTAAACTAGTACTCAACCTTGTATCAATATTTCAGGTGGCTGTCAAAATATAACAAAGTTGCAACATTGTTATAACTGAAAAGAGAAGAAAGTACGTTTCTTGATAATGAAGTGTCTGCCTTGGTTAGGTTCTCTACCTGACCATGGTAGAGGGTCTAGATTTAGTTCGTGTGGTTTTCACAATTATGATACATCCATGAATTAGCTACCCAAAAGCGTGCACAATTTCATGGATTTTAGGAATCCTTCAATCCAGCTGGCATGAATTCAGACCAGAGTGATATCTATGTAGATTCCGCTCTGGTAACCTGTCAGTTTAGAGGGTGTAAAAAAGATCTTTATTCTGATAATCTAGTTTAAATTAGATTATTAATATGCTGTTGGGATATTGTACAGTTTTGCAAGTACTACCCTAGAAAATATTTTGTTATTCTGATTCATTTAGTAAACTGGTTGATATTTGAACATATACAATTTTCAAATTACAACAATCAATTCTTTGCAGGGCTGTACTGCAACATTGCTCCTGGTTTGGGCTGATGATGACGAAAATCTCTTTGCTCAGTGTGCCAATGTTGGGGATTCAGCTTGTGTCATGAAGTACGGTTCATATTCTTCTTTTGTATTTCTTGTGTTGTGTTGTTTGGAGTCTCATATATGTCTTTGGTGGACAAGTTGGCTGAAAGTGGTCCTAAGCTGCTAATTTTTCAAGTAATGGTCATTTTAGGCAGTTAGATACTGTGTTGTTTACTATTTTTCCTGGTAGAGTATCAAGTGAGTGAACTGTTTTAATATAAGTGGAACTATTGTTTTCATGTTAGTGTCCTGCTTGTAAATTGTCATTCGCTAAATCCTCATAATTTGGACATATTCTTGTGGTTAAAAATGAAAATTTTTCTATTGTAATTATTCCTTAATACCATATTTACAGCTTGATGTGATTTTCAGTGTTGATGGGAAGCAGATTAAGATGACGGAAGACCATAGAATAACTAGTTGTTCTGAAAGGCTTCGAATCAATGAAACAGGAGAACCATTGAAAGATGGGGAAACACGTCTTTGTGGTTAGGCAAAGATATATATATATATATATATGAATAACTAATTAGTATGAAAGACCGAATGTCAGTGTCAAGTTGATAATTACTTCTGTTCTCTCCCTTGGTTCAGGCTTGAACCTCGCTCGGATGCTTGGAGACAAATTTTTGAAACAGCAGGATGCCCGATTCAGTTCAGAACCTTACATAAGCAAAGCTGTGCATATAGATCGAGCAAGCAGCACCTTCGCACTGTTGGCAAGGTGATTCTATTTCTGATTAATGTCCTTGCTTCAGCAATAAATGGCATTTCATTGTTTTGTAAATTACATTCTCTTTGATATGCTATGGATGTTTAGGCCGCTGAAAAGTTATTTCTTGAATATGACCATCTAGAGGTTAATCATAGTGTTTGTAGTTCGAAGGATTAACCTTTATTCTGCAAAATTGCAGTGATGGCTTTTGGGATGTCATTGGTGTTAAAAAGGCAGTTCAACTTGTGCTTCAGGTGAATGTTCCTCAACAGTTAAAAACAACTATCTGCTTTGAATTTCTGGAAAATTTTTCTTTCAATGACATGGATTTTTGGATCTGCACAGACAAAGGAGAAATACCTTTCGGATGGAGAGAATTCTGCTGAGAAGGTTGCTAATTTTTTATTGAGTGAAGCTAGAACACTGCGGACAAAGGATAACACCTCCATAATTTACTTGGATTTTGACAGCAAATCTAGAATATCTTCTTGTAAAGCTGTATCTTAATATAAATTATGAGTTTTTAAAGTGTACAAATTATGTTCTTCCGTTTCAATTCTTTCAAGTTGTCATGGGCATAAATCTTCTGCTTGGTGCCTGTCAAATGGATGTGTACACGAAAGTTCGTTCTGATATTGGAGCTGGAAGCTGCCTAAATGTGTATGATGCAGGTCGTAGTGCCAAAGCTTGAAATGGATTCACGAAAAGCAAATATAGGTCAGATGAGGAGGATGCTATATGGAGTAGGTAGGATTTCGACTAACAGCGAAAATTGTGGAGGTTGGTGTTTAATAGAGTATCAGAAGATGCGGAAGCAAATGGATTTTTTGATAGAATAAAGCTTTGAGACGAAATCTGGTATAAGCTTATACAGAAATTTAGGAATGTCTAACCATCTTTTGATTACAGATAAACCAAAGTGAAATACAATGCAGTAACTTGAGAGAATATGTACAATCCATGTTACCTGGGATCAATTTATATTTCATTGAGGGAATTACATGCTTCAGTCAAATACACTTGCACAATGACTACTACATTTGAATTGATTTTGTTTGGTTGATGTTGCTGTATATACACATTAATTAATTGATTTAAATTATTATATTATGTTTAATAAGACGTAATAGGACATAATGCAATATAATCAGAGATATCTTCAGTATAAATATTATATTAAAAATGTTTTTGATTATGTTTCGTACATATTTTGGGTAGGAATGATTAATGAATTCCGAAGTGTATTCTTTTTGAAAGACGAGGAGTTGAAAGTGGAAATTTAATCGCAGTAAAAAAGAAATTTAACCTCCTTAATAGTAAAAGAAATGCAAAAATGAAAATACGGTGAGAACTGAGAAAAAAGAAAAACTGTGGTAATCGCCATGGTGGAAGTAATACATTTATTAACACGCTACAAACCCTCTCCCAAACGCGTGTTCTTAAACCCCCAGCAAAACCAAAAAGAAAATGGGGAAGAAGAAAAGAGCAGAAGCGGAAGCGGAAAACCACCAAGCAGCAAACAAGTTCGACCTTGTTAATGGCGATCCTCAAAGGAAGATAAAAAAGAACAAAAATAAAGAAAGAAATGAGACAGTGAAAGATGAGAACGAAACGAAAGAGACACCTACAGTGAGCATAGCTGTCCCTGGTTCCATCATCAACAACGCTCAATCTCTCGAACTGGCAACCCGAGTACAACTATCTACACTATTTATCTAGCTCTCTTTAATCTATTATCATTATCATTCTCCGTATATTATTGATTTTTTCTTTTCTTCAGTTGGCTGGTCAGATTGCTCGTGCCGCTACTATATTTCGAATCGATGAGGTCTGGGCACTGCTTTTCACTTCACTGCTTTAGTCTCAAAAATTATTGTTGAATTTTCTTTTTATGCAGATATTCTCTAATTGCCATTTGTGTATCGATTATCTATTTTGCTGATGGAGAGTAGCGATTAACTATTATTGTGTGAGCAGCTGGTGGTGTTTGACTGTAATATTTCAGAGAATGAGGATCCCACTTTGAAGTCGAGCAATAACTCTGATGAGAATGAAAGTGGTGCTGCTTTTCTCATCAGGATCTTGCGTTATCTCGAGACTCCACAGTACTTAAGAAAAGCTCTTTTCCCAAAGCATAATAGCCTGAGATTTGTGGTCAGATACCAGTTGGTTTATAACTTGAATTTTGTTTCATTTGTTGATTGTTGGTGGAATGAATTGAAGTTAGTTATAATTGTGCACTTTAATTTTTTTCATAGGGTCTCTTGCCTCCGCTTGATGCTCCACACCATTTGCGCAAGCATGAATGGGCTACATTTAGAGAGGGTAAACTTCTGAATTTTTTTTTTTTTCTTCCACTCGTTTCAGGGGTTGCCTTGTTCTTTTTCTTGTATAAGGTGAATGAAATTTTAGGTTTTAAAAATTTCAAACTGTTTGGCATAGTTTTCCTGGTTAGTTAATACAAACATTATTATTGTGAAAGACGGGAAGGTTGTTGATTTTAGAAACATTTGGAAATATTTTAGATCTTTGTACAAGTGTATATTCTGGAACTCTTAGCTTCATCTCTGGCACTGATTGTGTCTGCGTTCGAGTTTTATTTGTCTCTCCATTTTAGGCCAACCATTTGATATTTTATAATAATTTTATAGGAGTTACACTAAATGGAAAGGCTCCGAACTTTGTGGGAACGCTAGTTGATGTGGGTTTGAGTAAGGTAACAATCTGTTGGAGTTTGTTTTTTTTAATTTGTTTTTTTCCTCTTTTTTTTATTATGTTTATAAATAATTTGGTCCTTACATTCTTCCTTTTCTAATAAATAGTTTGTGTCTCTCTTCTATTCTACGTGGAGCTTAGAAAGTTGCTTTGATCAATAGAATAATTGCCAAGGCTAACTTCTAATTTGGTATTGCAACTTCCTACCGGTTTTCTCTCATTCAAAATATGGCAAGACTCGGATAGTTTCTGGATGATTTTTCATTAGTCTGGTCACTCTGTTGATTTTGCTAACTAGCAAGCTACCGTCCTCCTTTTCTGTGAACCTCTAAGGCTCTAACCTTTGAGCTGATTATGAGGATGTAGGTTTTAGTAAGCTTCTAAGTAGCTTGAGTCTATTTTTCAGTTTTAGATATTTATCATACACAAAAATATAACCAAGCTTGATTTAGCAAAGTAAAGTGATGCAAGTCTGCATCATAAAGTCCTCTTTGCTTTGGCCTTTCGCTTCTGTGTTATTTTCACTGTTTAATGCACATTCATTTATTCTGTGCTCACCTGTGCCATTATCTTCAGGTAGCCGTTTTTGAATATTACAATTAACTTCTTTGGCATATGGAATAACAAAGCATAATTATCAAAATGCTTATTTTTCTCCTCTTTCCAGCTTCATGCCTGCTGCACATTTTTTTCTGCAGGCCAAATGTGTTTTTATTATTTTCCTTTTGAAGTCTAGGTTGCAAAAAGTCTTTAGTGAATTTAATGTGTTTTACAGATTTGAAGCTAAATTATGCAGAATGTTGTTATTGATCAAGTACTTGAACCTGGCATAAGAGTAACTGTAGCAATGGGAACCAACCGCAATTTGGATGCTGGTAATAAGTTTATATTCGGCTTTCTTTTACAGAGTTTTGAACCTTGCCTGATTTATTCACCAGTCTATTTAGCAAAATATATATTATTTTCCTACTTTAGTTTTTTTACACAACTTTTCAAGGTAGATATATTAATCACATTATATCGCCCCTTTGTTCATTTCTAACACTCCATTTAGGCCCATGTTCTCAACAAACCCCCCCCTTTTCCTACTCTTAGTTTTTGTTTACACAATTTCAAGGTAGATTATATTAAATCACATTAATCGCGCCCCTTTGTTTCATTTCTTAAAACACTCCAGTTTTAGGCCCATGTTTCTCAACAAACTCCCCCCCCTTCTTTTTTCTCTTTTCTCCTCTACCTCTCTCTTCAGAATAATACTTTGTTTTTTCTTTTCTGTTGTATTGCCATCGTGTTTAATTAGTTCCTAAGCCACTATGTTGCCAGTAAAAGACGATCCACTCATCAAGTCATTTTTTTTTTTTTTGGCCATAATCTGAGATTAACACGCAGGTTGTTCGTTTTTTTTTTTTTTTTGGCATATATCTAGATTTACCACGCCAGGTTGTCTCGTTGTCCAAGCCCAGGGAGGAAGCTGGAATGTACTGGGGATATAGAGTGCGGTATGCTTCTAATATCAGTTCAGTGTTTAATAACTGCCCCTACAAGGTATTGATGCTTTGATCCTATTGTAGTGAGTTTTCTGTTGACAATTTACATAAAGCCTTGATCAATTTCAATGTGTTTTCATAGGGTGGCTATGATCATTTGATTGGTACGTCGGAGCATGGTGAGATTATTAACTCATCAGAGCTTTTCTTACCAAATTTCAGGTATGATTTTATCTGATGGCAGGTCTTTAACATAACTTCATATAGATAGTTGTACCCATTTATAATTCCAAGGGCTTTCAGCAATCAGTAGGCTGAATATGGACCTTTCTGTGGCATATCTTTTTGTTCCTTTTAGTCCTAGAAATTGGACTACGTTTGGTCCAATTCTAAGCAATTTTATTTGGTAGTAAGTAATGAGTGCATTTTAAGCACGCACCTTTCATCCAACTTTAGTCTTCTGATTGCATGAACAATTTGGAAGACATTTATTGATTGCTTTCGGTGGGCTTGCGGGATTGGAAGAAAGCATTGAAGAAGACAGTAACTTAAAGGTACTCTCTGTTCAAAATAAATATATTAGAATTATTATTGGAAAATGCCCCTTTCCTGTTTCGTATATATTTAAGCATACATTTTTACAGAATATGCAACTATTATTTCTCGTTTCTCGTCCGCCTATATTTTCCCCCTGTTTTCCCTCTTGGATCAGAACATCGCAATTCATCCTCTTCATTTTTTATTTGATTTTGATAGCATAAAATGTTGTTTATGAGTACAAACTCAACAAAACTTCCTCTCACACATATTTGGCATATTTTTTAGCTGTAGTATCTGGTAAGGTAAAAGAATTGTTGAAACTGTGGTGTTTATTCTTCTTGAAGGGCAAAAAAGTTCGAGAGGTTTTTGATTCATACTTGAACACCTGTCCTCATCAAGGAAGTCGAACAATTCGAACAGAGGTTGTACTTGGTTTATTTCTTGTCTACTAGAAATACATTGTCTGCTAGTAGATGTGATTATGATTTGAATTTGTCTTTGTAACAGGAAGCAATTTTCATATCACTTCAATATTTCCAAGAACCAATCAACCGAGCACTGCAAAGAATTCAATGTTAAAATTAGCCTGCAATTGGCTAAATTTAATGGTCATTCTGGCCTGGATGCTCGCAGTCCTTGTCCAGGTGCAGTACGGGTGGCGAAGCAATCAATATTCATCAAAAGTATGAATATTGGCCTGGCTTAAGCTGAAAAGTTGCAAATTTTGCCTTTTATAATTTTTGACGTTTTTCCTTGAAAATTTCAGTGGCCCAATTCATCCTCACCCTCTCGCTAAACTTTGATTTTCTTGTCCATACTAACTGCAAGGATAACCTGTAATAAATATAAGTTTGTTTTGTGGTGGAGCAGAAAAGAGATTCAGAGGTATTACTGCCCTCCTATATGACTTCTGTACTGTGTATTGAACTGTTGCTCTTTTGTTTTACTCTGTAAGTCTGAATGGGCCTTTTTCGTTGGAGGTTTTTTTTTTCTCTGTACTTCTGCTGTTATTGAAGGGTTTTGTTTCACGGAGTACTTTGAAATTTTTGTCGCCTGCATGGAAATGACTAATCCGCTTTACCTGTCACCGAAAATACCGAGCGACTTTTGACAGTGTTCAACGCGTCGTTTCGTTGAGCATATGTATATGTATCGCAGCATAAAACCAGCGCCTTTAAAACCTCTTTTTTTTTTTTTTTTTTTTTTTTTTTTTTTTAACTTCATTCATAACCATTCATTTGTGGATTGACATATTGAAATTAATAAAAAATTATTTTTTTTTTTTTTTTTTTTTTTTTTTTTTTTTTTGAAAAAAACTTCATTCAAACCATTCTTTGATGGATTGACGATATGAAATTAATAAAAAAATAATTTTTTAAAAAATAAAAGTGTGATTCATTGAAAAAAAAATGAATAAGGTAGAAAGATTTTTAAAATTTTTTATTTTAATTAATTTAGTTCATAGCTAAACTAAATTGAGTCTAGGTAAATTGTTTTTCATATGGCATACGTTATTGGAATATGATGTGCTCGTATATTCGGTAAATGCAGGTTAATTTATAATTAAAATATATTTAGTAAGTACAGGTTAATTTATAATTATATTTGGTAAGTACAGGTTAATTCATAATTAAAGTATATTTGGTAAGTACAGGTTAATTTACAATTAAAAAGAAAAATGTCTTAAGAGTGACCGGTTTAGTAGCTAGGCATCCAGGTCCACTCCTAATGATACAAGTTGTTATTTGTGTGCTTGTGGACCTGAGTTTGTTTTAATAAGAGACAACGGTGATAATATAAATTTGATCTATGATAAATGCATTTTTAAGAAGGGTAAAAGCTTTTATACTATACCGTCTGGTTATTTAAAAAAAAAAAAAAAAGCTCACTTTTATTTCTCATCTTTAAGTTAAATGAGAATAACAGTTTATTTTTTATTCATATACTACTAGTGTTACTATTAATAATCAAATCTTAAAATAAATTATTAATTAAAACATTAATCTTTCATATTCTTAAAAAAATTATTTTAAGAACGTATTAGAAAAAAAAAAAGTAACAATTATGATTTAACCTTCCATTTAAGTGAAAATCAAACTAGGTTTATTTTTACTCTATGTTGAACAACGAGCCTAGGTTTAGCCATTTGGTGGTTAATTATAATAGTTGGTGTTTCAAAACTAACTTCATATATGTCAGTTTTTGACAAATAAGAAATATTTTTAATTATTTTAGCTTTCGAAGGAAGGCATAGCTCCAGAAACGGTTTATCTGACCTGTTACCTTTCTTTTTTCCTTAAATGCAAGACTTTCCGAAATTTAAGTCTCTCTCAATAGTCAAACATTTGCAAGAAAGAAGGTTAGGACTTTTATAGAGAGCTCATGATATATAACCAATTTACCAATTTCTTCGTTGTTTCCTCCTCCTTCATCACTATATATTGACACCGGTATTAAAGAAGTTTTATAACTACAAAGCTCTGATATATAGATCCTAGACATGGCAGTGCCAGCCAAAAATCTTCCTGCTGATATCATCACTGATATCCTCTCTCGACTGCCGCTCAAATCTCTGGTCCGATTCAGGTGCGTCTCGAAGCCTTGGCTTTATTTCATTACTCACTCTAGATTCCCTTACTGGCTCCTCTATCGCCATCTCAACTGTGATCCTCTTACTTACTGTCCCCATAGCCAGAGCAATGTCTTTCTCTCTTATAATAACAAGAAACAGTGCAGAGAAATTGGAGGATCAGACTCTAAACTGTTTTCTTTTGGTGGTGGGTATCAAGAAGATGCTTTTGGGTCAGCTATGGAGGTCGATTTTCCTTTAATTAAAGGAAAATCTTTTCAGATCAAGACTGATTGCTGCTATGGCATGTTCTGTTTAGCCATTCAACAAAATAATACTAATAATAAAAGCACTCTGGTGCTATGGAATCCATCTATTGGCGACTATAGGATTTTGCCTCTTCCTGAAGAACTAGGTATCTGTGAAGGAGTATGCGGGCTCGGCTTCGATTCAAGCATGGATGATTTCAAAGTGGTTAGTGTCTGTGAAAAACAGGCTCATGTTTTTTCAGTTAAAAAAAACTCGTGGAAAAATATTGGAGGATTGGGTTACCATGTTTTCTATGATGGGGTTCCTGCAAATGGATGTTTATTCTGGGCTGCTAGTAAAACTCGCAAATTTGCAGACAAAATATTATGTCTGAATCTATCAAATGACACATTCATGGAAATCCCTCCTCCTCCTTTTGATAAATCCACTTCCCGACATACTTGGTTTCAGGAAGAGGAAGAAGTCATCGTAGTTGCTGAATTGAATTTGTTGCTTTGGGGAAATTCCCTTTGTGCCTTTCGCCAGTATGACCAGTCTCTTTGGGTTATGAAAGAGGAGAAGGAAGAAAACAGTGGAGTGGTGAAAGAGATTATTTGGACCAAAATTATGAGTATCCCCAAAATATCAAATCAAGAATCTCATTTTCGAATTTATTACCGTTTGCATCCAATATGCTTCACCAAGAGTGGTAAACTTCTGGTTTCTGTGAGACGCAAGTGGTTTGTAATGTATGATGGAGTGAAATATCAAGATGTTCATGTCCATGGCATTCCAGATGGAAGGTACAATAAGGCCACTGTGTACACTGAAAGCCTTATTTCACCTGCTAGCATAAGGGGAATGAATGATATAGACTAAGCAGTAGAAGAAGAGAGACTTGAAGGTTCAAGAATGTGTCAATTTTAAGAGTTTTATTATGTTTAGCTTTGACTTGTGTGTTTGGAGATGCTAAGAAGCTTACTGTTGTAGTTGTCTATCTTCATCTCCACCTTGTCTTTGTTGTGCTTTTTTTTTTTCTTTTGGAAATATATAGTGTAAGAGCTTGTTACAGATGCTAAGTTTTATAGATGCTGTTTACTGGTTTTTACTTGTTTGCTTATCATTTCTTTATCTGTTATGATTATATCAGCTTTTTTTTTTTTTTTTTTTTTTTTTTTTTTTTTTTTTTTTTTTTTTTTTGTCGACATAAGAATTTGATTAGAGAGAGAATGTTGACCGGAAAACATTCGTTATCTAAGTTTTTTTTTTTTTTTTTTTTTTTTTTTGTCGAAAAGAATTTGATTTAGAGAGAGAATGTTGACCGGAAAACATTTCGTTATCTAAGAGATATTACTTATTTAATTATACTAATCAGAAGTGAGACATATAGATTCATTTTTTAGAATTTTTGTCGAATTTAAATAAATGCTCATAGATCGTTTTTAATTTTATTTGATCCCATGTAACTAAATGAATCATTTTACCACAGTAAGCACATAAATATATGAATTCTTCCATGTAGAATAGAGGAATGAGGGAAATGACAATCTATAATACTAATTTTCAATGTAGAAGAGAGGCTTGAACATGGAAAACTTTGTCAAGTCTCCTTTGTCCAAGGCAATTTTAGGAATTTTACTATGTTTAGCTTTGACTTTTTTGTTTGAAGATGCTAAGAAACTTACTGTTGGAGTTGTTTACCTTCTTCTCCACCTTATCTTTATTGTGCTTTTCATTTATATAAACTATAACGTAAGAGCTTGTTATAGCTGCTAGGGTTTATATATGTTATTTTCTTTATGTACTTGTTTTCTTATCTTTTCTCATACATATGTTATAAATATAGTAGCTTTCATTCTTTTTTTGCAAAAATTGTATCTTTTCTTGTATATATGACATAAGTATAGTAGCTTTTGTTATTTCTTTGAAAAAATTGATTCAGAAAGGGAATGTTGCGATCCGATAAATATTAACATACTCAAATGCTCGGTTTACAACAAGTAATTAAGTATATATATTGAATTGTTTTTAAGTATTACTTATGGTATGTTACGTCACCGGATCGTGAATA
Organism: Jatropha curcas; assembly: GCF_014843425.1. Next base: position 312,998 of record NW_023590626.1, on the reverse strand, counting down.
TAAATATGTCTAACTTTTATTCTTTTTGCTTCGAAAAGAATGTTAGCATTCGGGAAAATATTAATATACTCAAACGAACCGGTTTATATGTAAGTACATAAATATGTATTAAATAATATACTCAATTGAATCGGTTTTTTTACAAATAAGCATATATATTGAATTTTATTTACTTATTATTTATGGTATATTACGTCACCATGCCGTGAATAAATATGTCTACTTTCATTTTTTTTTGCTTTGAAAAAATTGATTTAGAAAGAGAATGTTGTAATTCCGGAAAACATTAATATACTCAAATGAAACGGTTTATAATGTGTAAGCACATAAATATGTATTAAATAACATACTCAAATTAAATGAAATCACTTTACTATAACTAAGCATTTATATATTGAATTTTATATACTTAGTATTATTTATGTTATATTAGGTCACCGGACCGTAAATATAAATATGTCAATTTTTATTCTTTTTACTCCGAAAAAATTGATTTGTAAAGAGGATGTTGTCGTTTAAGGAAACATTAATATACTAAAGTGAAGTGGTTTAGTACATTTAAGCATATAAATATGTATTAAATTCTTGCGTAACTGTTATTTATAGTATGTCGAATCATCAATTTGTGATATAATAAATCAGCTTTCATTTGGCTTCCATTTTTCTGCTATGAAAAATTGATTCGGGCAGTGAATCTTGGAATTTGGGAAGCGTTAACGTTCTTAAGTGAACCGATTTACCACGTGTAAGCACATAAATATGTATTGAAACTGTTATTTACAGTTTATTAGATCATTAGAGAGTGGATATAAATATATTAGCTTCTATTCTTTCCAAAATTTAACACGTGTAAGCATAAAAATGTGCATTAATTCTTCTATAGTTGTTATTTTTTATACATTAGGTCATCAGACAGTGGATATGAATATATAGATTGTCATTTTTTACTCTGAAAAGAATGATTTAGAGAGGAATATTATAAATATATATTTTATAATTTTACTTTTTATCTATAAAATAATATTTTTTTTCGATATTATCCCTCTAAATTTAAATTTTTTTTTCCCTCTAATTATTTTTTCTGGTTCCGCCGCCGGTAGTATCAATAAGAGAAAACTACAATCTTCTCGAAGAACAACTTGTTTTGAAGGTTCTAGGCTTTCATAATTGGAAAGATGATCAACGGTCCATATGTAGACAGGCGATCATAGTGATAAAAAGCCATGGCCTTTTTTGGTATCCAAATGCCTTCTCATTCTTATCTGGAATTGCCATTTTAATTTGCCTCATTTCGCAGGTTCAGCGTTTCACACACAACCTGCTATTATTATGCTATGGCGGTGGCGTGCTGCTCTGGAATGTGCCAAAACAACCAGAAGAGAGTGAAGCAACTCGAACTCGCACTCCTTCCTTCAAGGTCTCGGCAATCCCAACCTGAGGTTCCTGCAATCAACTGTAAAATAAGCTTCTTTATATGCAAGAATAATCTTCTTTTAATTTTTTATGAAATAGAATATCAAATCAGAAATTTTATATTAGAATACAAAATTATTTTTATTCATATTGCTATTATTACATATTTACACCTTAAACTATCCGAAATTCAAATCAAAAGATAGAACGGGCTCATTTATTATTAGATTTTAAAATTATATTGAAATAAATCTAATGACGAATAAACTTATTCTCGTATAAGATTGGATTTGTAATATTTTTATCCTAGTAAATTTTAATTCCAAATTAAAAGTTTCTTTCCTAAATTTATTAACATCTAAAAAATTTAAATAAATTTGAAAAGTAATTAGTTGAGTTGTAATAAAATGTAATGTAATATAATTAAATATCCAATATAAATATTATATTAGAAATGAATCGATTATATCGTATTACATTTCATCATATTCATCTCTTATAATTTTCTTCATCTTGGACTCTTATCCTTAAAAAAAAACTATATATGGTAATAATAATATTATTAGATAAAAAGTAAATTTATTAATTAATAATATTTAGAATCATCTCTTTCACACTCAAATATATATAGATTTGAAATTATATTTCAAAGGCTAGTAGTGGGGGTATTTTTGGCATCTTAAAAAAAAGTAAAGGCGTGTTTGGTTAGAAACAAATATAAAGAAATAAAACCCCACTCGTAAATTCGACGCCCACTCTCTCTCCCTTAACACGACCAAAAGAGAGAGAAACGCCGAAGAGAAGGTTTTTGGCAAAGCGAAAGATAGAAGCGAATTATAAAGAGTGAACCAACCAGCCACTCAGCCAGTGTTTGTAGTCTTTGTTTATTTATCCTTTATAAATCCTTCCTATTCAAAACAATAACGGTTACGGGAAAAGACCGTTGAAATCATTCCCGCCATGGTGGCTCAGCAAGACCATCACCAAAACCAACACCACCAGGAGCCACAAACCTCTTCAGACCACTTAGTCAAGACACAGTCTCTGATCTGTGCCCTTAACTTCGTGTCTCGTGACCTCCCTCTTCCTCCTGACCTCTTCAATACCGTCCGCTCTATCTATTCTGATGATCAAAATGCCGACAATGGCAGTCTTGGCAGTGCGGCCCATGGTGAGAGCGGATTGGTACGTCTTCTTGAGATAACCTTTTGCTTTTTTTTTTTTTTTTTTTTTTTTTTTTTTTTTTTTTTTTTTTTTTTTTTTTTTTTTTTTTTTTTTTTTTCTTTGGGTTTGTGGCTGAGATTTGTTTGATGAAGGGGTTTTGAAGGCAAGTTTGGATGGATTTTGCTGAAATTTGAAAGAGTTGGCTGCGTAATGTAGGGTACCTTATCTGAAATTGTAGTTTCAGTCTGTCGACTTCCGTGTTTTGTTTTTTTTTTTTTTTTTTTTTTTTTTTTTTTTTTTTTTTTTGTGCTGAGATTTGTTGATTGAAGGGGTTTTGAAGTCGAGTTTGGATGGATTTGTGAATTTGAAGAGTTGGGCTGCGTAATTAGGGTACCCTTATCTGAATTGTATGTTTCAGGTCTTCGACTTCCGTGTTTTTGTGAGAAATTTAAGATTTTGGTTCTCGATTTTTGTTTTCCTGTGAGGCGAGTTTTGAGGTTAGGGTTGTTGGGGATAATAGGTTCTTGGGAATTTGGGAATTTTGGATTGGGGTTTATCTGTGCATCAGTTCTTGTTATCTTTTCTTTTCTTGTCTGCTCATTAGTTCTTGCCATTGTAATATTCTCAATTGAATTCATGCAATTAGGAGCGTTTGTGAGAGGTTAGGTTCCTTCGTGCTTGATGGCTCTTATTCGTTCTTTGCATTTGTTAACTAGCTGCTATGTATTTAAGTGGTGCATTTGATTCTAATATCCGTGCAGTTATTAAGCTTATAAAGCTTTTTTTTTTTTTTTTTTTTCTCTTTTGGGTTCCTTAAAAACTTTTGGTACTTGTTCGACCTTTCTGTTTGTTCTTGATGTTATTTAGTACTCCCTCCCTTTCATTAAATTTGACACTTTCTAACTGTACACAAAAATTAAGAAGTAATTGAATCATCTCAATTTAGAAAAAAAAAAAAAAAGATAATTGACTAGAGTCCCTTTTATTAATTTTCCGTAACTAAGAGAGAGAAAGTTTAGTAAAGATATTTAGACAATGTTAAAGTTAAAATAAAATAACTAATGCTATCGTTATTTTCTAAAAGTGTCATATAAATGGAACAAGAAAAAAGCCAAGAAGTGTCAAATTTAATGAAATGGAGAGAATAGTTTATGAAGGAACTCGTCCCTTATTAAGGTGAAGCGTCCTTGTTTGCTGAATTTTTTCCTGGTGTGGAATGAATTTTAGATGAGATTAATTAAGCATGGAGTTTGTGGTAACATTTTGCAGTGAAATTCCAAACATTTTTCCAGACTCAATTGAACAATATTTTATTTGAGTGGGAATTTGCCTGTGAAAATCTAGCAGTTTGAATTTCTCGTTGAATGTTGATTAAATATTGGTGCAGCAGGATAACCATGGGATCCTGGTTGGGGGAGATTTGATGATGGAATTTGAGGATGCACTATCAAAGCAAAGGTCTAATTGCATGTCAGGTTCTTTGTTGATGGAATCAAGGGAAAAACGATATCAAGGCCATATTCTTCATCGCGTACATGAACTGGAAGGTCATCTTTCTTAAAAAATCTTTTCCTAGTGAATCATTCAGCTTAATTAGGGGAATTCTTAATATCTTAATCATTCTGTATGCATGTTTCTGTTTTTATGATTAAGCAACGGTAGTATTAATGCTTGTTTAGGTAAAAGATTTAGAAATCTGTAGCTGTTTACAGTTGAGTCCCAATTGTTTTGTTATGATACTTTTTCCAGTAAGGTAGGCTAATTTCCTTATTTCTCGAAGGATCTTTTTAGATTAAGTTAGGTTGTGATTTAAAACAAAAAGAATTCTCTGGAAAGGTTTACTGAAATTATTTATGTTTTGTGCCAGAACTGCCTTCAACCAGAGGTGAGGACCTGCAGACGAAGTGCTTACTTGAACTTTATGGACTAAAGGTAAACTTGATTTTGTTAAAGTTGCCGGTAAAAAGTATGTCAAGTTTGTGCTTGCCCGTAAGTTTTTAGTTGAGAGAGTGAAAGCTTTCATCCGAATTGATGAGAAGACATCATTTAGTGGTTTTATTGTGGAATGATACTTCTTCATGAGTTTTATTGACTGATTGGGTGATAATTCGTCATGAACTAAATTCTAATTCTTGGATTGATTTCATGGATAAGTTTTCAAAGGCCTGTGAAGTAAACTGAATTTATCTAAATTATGAGGGACTAATTTCTCTTTTTGTATTTTAGTAGATTTGCTGCTAAAGAAGCTTTTCTGCCTGATGTTTATTGGATGATTATGCTCATTTGTTTCATTTGTGAGTTGAGGGATGACATTTGTTTTGTCCTTGTGGGCAAGGACCTTTTTTCTGGCAGCTTGCAGAGCTGCAAAAGAAAGTACGATCTGAAGTGAGTTCAGAGTATTGGCTTCGCTTGAATTGTACATCTCCTGATAAGCAATTGTTTGACTGGGGTATGATGAGATTGCGACGCCCTTTATATGGTGTGGGAGATGCTTTTGCTACAGAAGCTGATGATCAATTCAGAAAGAAACGGGATGCAGAGGTTATTTTGTTTTCTTCTTGTTCTTCCTTTTCTTTTTTATGCACATCTTTACATCTAAAAGAAAAAAATTGCAAATCTGGGCCTCTAGATTTTAGATGGTGGAATCTCTGCCCCACCTCATCAATTGATCCTATACTGCAATTCTAGCAGTAAGCCTTGAATAATTAGATTTATTACATAATTTGAAAGGAAAAAAAAAAAAAACATGCAGTTATATGTTGTGTGATGCTGAAGTGACGAAAATTTATTTGTGCAGAGGCTTTCAAGGTTAGAAGAAGAAGAAAGGAACCATATAGAGACTAGAAAAAGAAAATTTTTTACTGAAATACTTAATACAGTCCGGGAATTCCAATTGCAAGTTCAGGCTTCCCTTAAACGTAGGAAGCAAAGGAATGACGGTGTCCAGGTGTTGCCTCTTTGTTTTTCCCTTCTTTATGTTTCATTTCGTGCTTATATATATATTTGAACTTAAAGGAAAGTATATGATATGATACTTCTGACAAATAAATTAGAAGCTTATATACTCTTATAGTCTTGGACATTGAGGATATGTGTCCCATTAACCCATAAAATAAAACAAAACTAAGAATGAGAAAAATAAAAATAGAAACAATTTATAATCTTTAGCATCCTTATTAATGCTGTCATATCCTAGGTATCACTTGGTTAATGGAATTATATAATAATTACAAATTCTATAGGTATTTGTGGATCTTCCTTATATCTAACGATAGTCATACAGCTAAAAGAAGCAACTTTATACAACTTCTTTGAGACATATGTTCTCATTGCCAGAAGACAGTATATGTGATGATTTTTTATTAGCTCGATTGATCATTTCTATTTGGCATATCATATTGCAAACGGACCTTTTACTGGTGCTGTAGGCATGGCATGGGAGGCAAAGGCAACGTGCTACTCGGGCTGAAAAACTGAGGTTCCAAGCCTTGAAGGCTGATGATCAAGAAGCTTATATGAGATTAGTAAAGGAGAGCAAAAATGAACGACTTACAATGCTTCTTGAAGAAACAAATAAGCTCCTAGTTAATTTGGGGGCTGCAGTTCAGCGTCAGAAAGATGCAAAGCCTTCAGATGGTATTGAACCCTTAAAAGATTCGGAAACTGATTCTCCCGAGTTGGATCCTTCAAGGAACGAAAGCCCAGGGGATACACCTGAGGAAGATGCAGACATCATTGACTCTGATCGCAATGATGACAATAGTGATTTACTTGAAGGTCAGAGGCAGTATAACTCAGCTATTCATTCAATTCAGGAGCAGGTAAACAGTGCAGCCTTTTTTTCTGCATCATTTCATTTTCAAACAAAAGAATGATTTAACCTAAGGCTCTTTCTTGTTCTTTTATTTGGAGCCTAAATCCAGAACTTCTAGTAAATGCTAAAGAATTTGTTTGGAATTTAAGAAAATGAAAATTAAGACGTAAAAGTTCCTATAAGATACAGGCTTGTTAAATTACTACAAAACCCTCGCTTTGCAGCAAACTGTAGAAGATGCTATGTTGCTGTTACAAATTCAGCCATTTATAAAAATTGAAATTAACATTTACTTATCCCATAATCAATATGGATACTGCCTACAAAAGCATATAAACGAACCTCAATGTCACTTGTGTTCCATAGAATAAAAATCCTAAACTGCCATAACTGGGTATTAGGTGAAATTAATGGGAAACCCTTCTAGTATCTGCTTGAGCTTACTCACCCTTGTCACGTAGCTTGAACTGAGAAGACCAGCCTTCTTTTGTTATGTAAATATTTTCTGGTGCTTGCATCTATGAACTGTTGGCAACAAACAGATCTAACTAATTTATATTGTAATATAGGTAACTGAGCAGCCAGCCATGCTTCAAGGTGGACGATTAAGGACATACCAATTAGAAGGGCTTCAATGGATGCTTTCTTTGTTCAACAACAATTTGAATGGAATTTTAGCAGATGAGATGGGGTTGGGAAAAACAATACAAACTATTTCATTGATTGCATATCTGAAGGAGAAAAAAGGTGTTTCTGGGCCGCACTTGATAGTGGCTCCAAAGGCTGTACTACCCAATTGGATCACTGAATTCTCAACTTGGATTCCCGAGGATGAGTATGTGGAAAGCATTCCTTGATTTTACATTTTAGAATCCCTTGGGGTGTGCCTGTATACATTTTGTCTTTCTTTGGGTGTCTACACATTGTGTGCACACATGTATGCCTTGTAGTATTTAGTCTGTAGTAGCTAATACTTTTTCCCTTTGTGCAGGATTAAAGCTATTCTTTATGATGGACGTCTAGATGAAAGAAAGGCATTAAGAGAACAGTTATCAAGAGATGGAAATTTTGATGTGCTAATCACACACTATGATCTAATCATGAGAGATAAAGCATTTTTGAAAAAAATACCCTGGCATTACATGATCGTTGATGAAGGGCATCGATTAAAGAATCACGAGTGTGCTCTTGCGCGAACTCTTGTCTCTGGGTACAGTGCTTCTTTGCACAAGCCTGCTTTATTTTGCATTTAAAATGTAAACTTGTTGTGAAGAGCTTTCCTTTTGGTCATCTAGTTATTTTTGGTTCTCTTTCTGTGTCGTTCTTTTTCTTTTCACCATGCACAACTGTAATATTGTGCTTTTGTTTAAAGTTCCATGTCTTCTCCAATGATGATACCTACTCTATCTAAGCCAGCTTTTGTTGTTTCCTCTTTACCTCATCTGTAGAGCTTAATTGTGTCACAGGCAGTCTAGTCTTTAGGACAAAACCACTCTTTGCGTTGCAAGTTGCAGGCAGATTATAATGTTTTTTAATTTTTTATTTTTTATTTTCTTTTTTTCACTTGATAAGATTAAAAAGGGCAGCCTGGGCATGAATCTCCTGCTATGCAGGTCCGGGGAAAGGTCGGACTACTTTGGGTCTAATGTTAAAATGCTTCTTACTTAACTGTGACGTGGTTGTTCCTTTCTTTTATAGATTTGGCTGTAAAGTTTTGGCATGTCTTTAAAGAGTGCGAATAAGGCTTTCTGATTGAATTTTAACTTGTTGCAGCTACCAGATTCAGCGTAGACTTCTACTAACTGGAACTCCAATCCAGAATAGCTTACAGGAATTATGGTCCCTGCTTAATTTTCTCCTTCCAAATATTTTCAATTCAGTTCAGAACTTTGAGGAGTGGTTCAATGCTCCTTTTGCAGATAGAGGTGACGTTTCTCTTACTGATGAAGAGCAGTTGTTGATCATTCGGCGTCTGCATCATGTAGGTGATTCTTGTGACTTTTTAGAAGTCTTCGTTGTTCTCGTAGGACATCCTGTTTCTTATTTATCTCTTTGATTCTCAGGTTATCAGACCATTTATATTGAGAAGGAAAAAAGATGAAGTGGAGAAATACCTTCCTGGGAAATCCCAAGTTATTCTGAAATGTGATATGTCAGCATGGCAGAAAGTTTACTACCAACAAGTTACTGAAATGGGCAGAGTTGGTCTACATACTGGTTTGTACTGCTGATATCTGCTATTTGTCAATGAGTTATATATGATCAAGTGCCATGGGAAATTGCCAATTCATTGAAACTAACCTACTATAAACTAAATTTGCAGGCACTGGGAAATCAAGAAGTCTACAGAACCTGTCCATGCAGCTCAGAAAGTGTTGTAATCACCCATACCTTTTTGTTGGAGAATATAATATGTGGCGTAGAGAAGAAATCATGAGAGCTTCTGGAAAGTTTGAACTACTTGATCGTTTACTACCAAAACTTCGAGCAACTGACCACAGAGTGCTGCTTTTCTCACAAATGACCCGTCTTATGGACATTCTTGAAATTTATTTGCAACTGCATGATTATAAATATCTTAGACTTGATGGGTCAACAAAAACTGAGGAGAGAGGAACATTGCTGAAGCAATTCAATGCTCCAGACTCTCCTTACTTCATGTTTCTCTTGAGCACTCGTGCTGGAGGGCTTGGGTTGAATTTACAAACAGCTGACACGGTAATAATATTTGATAGTGATTGGAATCCTCAAATGGACCAACAAGCAGAAGATCGTGCACATCGTATTGGACAAAAGAAGGAAGTTAGGGTCTTTGTGTTGGTTAGTGTTGGATCAATAGAAGAGGTAATTTTGGAACGTGCAAAACAGAAGATGGGAATTGATGCCAAAGTTATACAGGCAGGACTTTTTAACACAACTTCCACAGGTATACTAATGTCATTCATTCAATTTATTAGAAATTTTCATCAGCTATTGCCTGTTAGGTCCCTTTTTTTAATTTTTCGGATGAATTGAGCACTTGATTGAGGTGGATCCATCATTACCTGTGCAGCTCAGGACAGAAGGGAGATGTTGGAAGAGATCATGCGCAGAGGAACAAGCTCACTTGGAACAGATGTACCAAGTGAAAGAGAAATTAACCGCCTTGCAGCCAGATCGCCAGAAGAGTTCCGAATTTTTGAGGAGATGGATAAGGAGAGAAGGCAAAAAGAGAATTATAGATCTCGTCTCATGGAAGAACATGAGGTACCTGAATGGGCATATCCTGCGCCTGATAAGGAAGATAAACCCAAAGGGTTTGATCCCAATAATACTGCTGTCTTAGGAAAGCGGAGGAGGAAGGAGGTAACTTATGCTGATACATTGAGCGATTTACAATGGATGAAGGCTGTGGAAAGCGGTCAAGATGTATCAAAGCTATCGATTAAAGGAAGGAGACGGGACCATCCTCCGTCTGAGGGCAATGAATCAGCTAGTACTAGTGCAGGAACAGACAAAAAAGCTATGGGATTGAGGAATGAAATCATGCCTACAGCAAGCGACGGGACAAGTGAGGATACTTTTGGTTCAGCCCCAAGGAGATCCAAGCCTGATGGAGCAGTTACTGAGACCCCTGAATATCAGGGTGTAGAAAAATCTCAACATCAAGTTATCAGAGGAAGCAATTGGAGTGGGCACGTATTTTCATGGAATACCCATAAGAAGAAGAGGTCTAGATATGCAGTCCAAAGTTCATCATCTGATTCCAGAGGGTATAATTCCAATGGAAGAGGAAATGGCTGGGTTTGAGTTACTAATAAAATTCCATGATCTGTTGCACATGAAGCTTGAATGACCGGTGGCCTGAGAAATCACCTGTCCAACTGGTTGCTCCTCGATGAGGCCCACTTCATTTCTGTTCAAGCATCTGCAACTTCGCCTGCACAAGTCAGAAGCTGATGTAACATTAACCAATTTATGAAATGCTCCCCTCCTTGTTTCTATTGGCTTTCCATAGGGACTGCTTCAGATTAGACGAGGAATGCAAAGCTGTGGCAATCTTCTATTTATCCTACTGTAATTTTAGCTAGAATGTTATGCTTTCCTAATTCATCAACTGTGCCTTTGATTTTTATTCTGGCTTTTCAAGGGCCAATTTTTTTGAAGTTGGATGCCTACCTGGCAGTAGCAAGTACATTAAAACACATCAAGGTTTTACCCCTCGTCCAGAAATAGCAGCAGCATGTGGACATCAGTATTTTATTGATTCTTTAAAAATTAACGAGCAATAATTAATTAATTAATTAATTAAATGAAATTTGTGATGAACTCACCGAAGAGAGTTATCAAAAATCATGCATCTGGTGACAAATGAAGCACCAATTGGTACGGTATCAGAGAAGCCATACTGATTCTAACCGGAAAAGTGAAGAAAATTGGGTAGAGAGAATAATTGACTCGGAATAAAATATCAATGCCATAGTTCTAGTCGTCTTAAAATAACTAGCACGTAGTAAGTTGTAACCGAGAAAAATCGGTCCAAGGCTAATGTAATACACTTAAAAAAATCAACCAACAGCAGGAAGTCAATAATGCATTAATGCAAAAGAAACTTAAAAAAGAAGTATTAGCATTATTTTAGTAATGCACTACAGAATCTTATCCTACAAAGTCCAGATGAGATAAATAGGTAATGGAAAACGGAGGATGGAAAAGTTTGCAGTAAACCTGCCCTACCGATGGAAAATGCTTCAGTTCCAATCACAGCAAACTGAGCCACAGCTCTGGTCAGCATTTTAAGATTGTAAAGAACATACAATACACTGTGAATGTCTCCTGCATTAATCATCCTCCACTGCAATTGAATCTACGAATGGTCCTTCATAATAAGAGAAACACTAATCCTCTCCATTAACTTCAAGGTTCTCCAGTTTGGATTCCAAGTCATGCTCATCATCATCACCCTCTCCAGATTCTTCATCTTCATCACATCCTTCAGGATCATTCTCATCCAAGGGCCCAAGCATGTCAGGGAATTTCTTAAACATTTTCTTCAGCTCATCAATGCCTTCATTGGAGATAAAATTCCCATTGATTGTCAGCAATTTAAACTCAGGCTTCTGCACCACCACTTGTCCCAAGACCCGAGCCCCAGCCCTTCCTAAGGAGTTGATGCTCATATCAACTTCCTTCAATTCAAGATGGCCTTCTTCCAAGGCCCTGCTAATCTGGATAGCACCTTCATCCTTCAACTCATTTTCAGCGAAGTTCAACTTGGTTAGATTCTGCTTCATTGCTATACAAGCAGATATAGCAGGAGCAGCTTCAGCTGTTATTTCATTCCCAGCCATATCCAGTACTTCAAGCGCAGGGGCCGATTCCTTCAGCGAATTGACTATGGCAACAGCACCCTCATTTTCCAAGTTGAGATAACTCAGATAAACCTCAGTCAACCCTGTATTCTTGGAAATAGCTTTACTCGAAGCAACTCCAGCTTCTACACCAAACATGTTGTCTCGCAGGTCAAGTTTCTTCAACTGAGTGCAGGTCTCAAGTGCTTCTGACAAGGCAATTCCTCCTTCTGCACCTATCCTTGTAGAGGAACATCGAAAATCTTCTAGTAACGGAGAACGTTTCACAACTTCAGCAATGGAAAGTGCCCCTTGATCTCCTGTCATATTATTATGGAAATGAAGGATCCTAAGCTTCTCTGTTGATGGAATCAATTCACAAACTGCCCGTGCAGCTTCCTCAGAAATACCGTCATTCATTAGATAAAGTTCCTCTAAGCAACTCTGTGATTTAAGGAGTGCCCCAAAGGCTCTCACACCTTTCTCACCCAAGGCATTGTTTGAAAGGTCCAAGGACTTCAAAATGCTACCTTCCAGAGCAGCAGAAAAGATATTCATAACTTCAAGAGCTTCTGTCTCTGGTCTACCAGCAATGAAATCCGACAAATCAACATCCTTCAACTGATCCTTCATGGAAGCCAAAACGGGCTCCGCAACATGGGCTGCTTCTATACCAAAGCTTCTATTACTAAAGCATATCTTAGTGTATGAATTTCCTGGCTCCTTTAATGGTTTTAGAATATCCTCAGCCTCCTCTGCCTCAATAAAAGCTCGTGGCCCTTTTGATATATCAAAAACAGTATCACGTGATATAGCAACCTCTGCAGGCACTGGGACTTCTCCGTCCTCCTTTCGTGCCGGGCCTCTCTTGAGAACTTCCAAAATTAGCTTACTGCTTTCCTTTGCATAAAGCTGTACAGCAGAACCTCCATCACCATCTGGCTCCATTTCATAATGTTGGTTTGCTGTGACAAAAGCAACATCTTCAATTCTTCTAGCGTTCTCCTCAGCCTCCTCTTTGCTCAGAGTGCCATACCTCTGAGTGAAACTTGACTTTGTGGTGAGATTTCCTGTAATACGTGTCACGAGCAATTGCCTTGTGTTTTGGCTAGGTGGCCATAGTTTAATTGAAAAAGGGCGGTGTTGTGACTTCAGTGTTGTAGCATCCATTGCAAAGAAGCCTGCAAATGAGGCTGCAAATACGTTAGCACTTTCACTTCAACCAAATATGGGAGGAGAAAGAAAGATGAAAATTGTTATAGAGACCCTAAGATAATAGCTCAACTCAAGTCAAATAGAACTTATCCCCAACCTAGTTGGGGTCAGTTACATGGATCCTTAGCCTCAACAGCAGTAATAAGATGCTAGGTCTATCTGATTATCAAAATTCTGGTAAAGCACTTAAAATATTTGAAATATCTAATAAGAAGAGAAGTAAAATCATTTCAGAAACATAACAGATACAAAGAATATATATATATATATATATATATTATTTCACTAATTCACTCCAAGAATATTCTAGTCCTAGACAACCAAACAAGGGGTTAAGCAAATCTCTCCGTGATTTTGTTCAAATGGGTCAAACACAAAATGCAATATAGGAGTAATATGATTATGAGGATATTCTCTCCCTATGCCTCTAAATAACTCCAAATAAAAGACTTTTGAAAACATAATCAATCACACTTAGTGGAGGGTTGCTTCCTAAAACCTAACAATTCCACTAACACTCATTATTAGTTCAAGGAAAATTACTGCCACATATTTACTCTGCAAACTCCCTTTCTACCAACCAAATTTCTTTTTGAAAACACATTATTACCTTTTAGACAGCTACTGGAACAAAGTGGTTCAGTATTCCTTTGAAAGCAGTGCTATACCACTATAAATTTTATCGCACTGCTACCTTCACCTATGAGACAAATTCCATAAAATCTGACACTCAATAAATTTATAAACATCTACCTCCGCATTCAACCATATAAACAGAAGCAAGCATTGAAACTCATTTCATGCTATTGTTCAGCTAAACATCTACCTCCGCATTCAACCATATAGCAAACTCACCTTTTCGACCAACCAAATTTCTTTTTTTTGAAAACACATTGTTACCTTTGTAGACAGCTACTGGAACAATGTGGTTCAGTATTCCTTTGGAAAGCAGTGGCTATAACCACTTATAATATAAACATCTACCTCCGCATTCAACCATATAAACAGAAGCAAGCATTGAAACTCATTTCATGCTATTGTTCAGCTAAACATCTACCTCCGCATTCAACCATATAAACAGAAGCAAGCATTGAAACTCATTTCATGCTATTGTTCAGCTAAACATCTACCTCCGCATTCAACCATATAAACAGAAGCAAGCATTGAAACTCATTTCATGCTATTGTTCAGCTAAACAATCGTACAAACCGATAAAAAAAAAAGAAAAAAAAAAAAAGAAAAAGAAAACTAGAACGCACAAGAACTAATGCAGTGAGAAAATGCAATATTAAAATCATTAAAAAAAAGCTCCAAAAGCAGCAGATCTACGGGTACAACTTCACATTTCACAGTTTAATTATGCGCAAAACCCTAGAAATTTCAGAAACATCCAATAATCGACAGGGAGAGAGAAAGAGAGAGGGGAAAATGAAATGAGCACCTGCTTAATATCCTTCTTTGCGATTCCGTGTGGCTTTGAAAACAGAGCTCTCTGATATCTAAAATCAGAAAACAGACCAAAGAAGAGAAGAGCGACGACAGACTTTATATACTAAGAGAGAGTGGAGGGAAAAGGTTTTCGACTGAAAATGGAAAGCCAGCTTGCTTGCTTGGATTTGGTTTGAAGGATTGATAGATTGATAGCTACCTAAAATAATGTATTTTGGCTTTTAAAATTATCCATTAATAATATCCAACTTATTTTTACTGCGTCGTCGCGGTGATTATCATTGTATAATGGAAAAAGTGCATTTAGTTTTTTTTTTTTTAATACTTACACTAATTATTCAGTTTTTATCTATTTTAACGATTCACAAATTTAATTAATCATCATTTATTTTTAAAAGTAAAAGAACTGATCTGAAAAAATAAAATCCATAATCTAAATTATGGTGTACAACCTCAGAAATATTCCTTTCAACTGAAAATTAACTAATTATAACATAACGTGTGATTACGAAAAAGTCCCACTCACTTTGCTCCTCGCATAACATTTCATTTCACTATCCTATATTAGTCCTCACCTTACTTCAACTGTAAATTGGGCTTTCATTGTCGGCCCTCTATTGTGTCTAAATTGATTTTATTTATCCTTATTAAATTTTAAATTGGAATCTATAGTTTTTGTTTAAGAGAATTTTAATTAATTATCACCACCCAAACTAAAGCTAAAAAAATTTAAATAAATAGTTTATCGAAATTATAACAATGTAAGTATAACAATCCATAAAAACTAAAATTAGATATTTTCACGTACAAATAATAAGCGTGGGGAAATTAAAAAAAAAAAAAAAAAAGACGACAATTGTTATATTTTTTTTCGCACTCTATGTCAAAATTGTCAAATAAACTTTTTTATTTCACACCATTTTTTCGAATTTTCTGGAGGAAACAAGCTTTTTTTTTTTCTGGCAAGAAAAGAGAGCTAAGCTCTAAAGATTATAAACATAATCCAGTGTATGAAACCCCCAAACAAGATCAGTAAAGGCCAAACAGAACTTCCTTCTGGAGGATCAAGAAGATAATGGGTGCACAAAGTGAACTTGCTCGCCAACTTAGACAATGGAAATAAGCTTCCTTTTGTTAGATAATCTTGTGGCGTTAGCCCTGTTATTGGGCCAAAGCCATCGTTAGAAGTTCATCTGTAGACTACGAGAGGCTACAAGAAAAGTTTCACTGATTCACTTCTGTAGAAACGAAGCCAAGCGTTTGATCAAGTTCTTGGCCTTCTCTGTTTCAAAGTTCAAAATATGAAAGGCATGATCTTCTCCTTCCACTTCGATAAACTCCACCTCTCCTTTCCACCCACTTTCTTTCATTAAATTATAATACAAAACACCTCTCTCCCTCAACTCATCCTTTTCAGCAACACTAACCAGTAAACGAGAACCTCCCAGTTTTGCCAAGCTTGGACCTCCTTCAACAACAGGATTCATCATTGGATTATCAATACCACCAGCTGCTGATTCATATAGAAATGACCACACCCTATATGGCACGAGCTGCTCACGGTCCACAACAGGTTCTGATCCTACTGGCTTTGAACCCCAAAAGTAAGGATGTGTGAGATAAGTACCTAAAAGCTTAATATTATTATTCAAGCCTTCAGTCCCAATTCGCATTGCCATATTATGAGCAATATTAGCTCCTGCACTATCTCCTCCAATAAAGAATCTGTCAAAATCGCCATGGTTAGATATCCATGGCTCTTTATTGTCATGCGATGTAACCCATTGAAGAGCAAACCAGCAATCTTCATAAGCAGTAGGAAGAGGATGTTCAGGGGCTAATCTGTACTCTACTGAGATGGCAATGACTTTGGCTAAAGAAACTAAGTTGTTCATGTATTTGGTTTCGGTTAAAGAGAAAGCAGACTCAATGCAGAACGCTCCGCCATGGAAGTATACTAAAATGGGGAGTTTTTTTTGGTCATCAGATTGAGAGAGTTTTGGGAGATAAAGTCTTGCAGAGATTGGTGGGTGTTGCGAGATGCTGATGTCTTTTGATGAGACTTCAGTTTCCGGGTCTTGATCAGGTGATGGAGGGACTATTGGAGCTCCCATTAATCGCTCTACTGATCCATCTTTGAAAACTCTAAGGAAAGGGAGAAGCTCTCCAGCTACTTCCTTATTAATGGAGGCCATCAAAGAGTATATGAATAAGCTATCAACTAAATGGGAATGTAGGGAAGAGATTGAACAATAGTTGATGATCTAGTTTCTATATAATACTGTAGTTTTGAATGTTAGGTACAAGACAGACAGAACTGCAGTTAAGTAGACTGCAATTTTGGTGCCTTGAAAGGTTGTTCAAATTTTAATTCTGATTACAGCTACACCTATATATCATAGTTTAAGAGAGAAATCTAAATTTTCAAAGCTCTGAATTTAAGTGCCTTGAAAGGTTGTTCATATTTTATGAGATTAAAGGGCTTAGAGTTGTAATTAGATTGTGAAATTTCAATTCCAAAGTGGTAATCATTTTATTTCCTTTTTTTATTTGATATAAAAACTAGATTCTTGCAATCGGATATGATCTAGTTGAACTTTGAGGGAAGCGAGACCACTGATTATAAGAATTTTCATCAATTTACCGAGTAGAGGAATAAAAATTAGATTATCTGTATTTAAAAAAAAAAAAAAAAAAAACATCAGATTACCGATATAGAGTAGAGGAATTAAAAATTAGTGATTATCTGTATTTAAAAAAAAAAAAAAAAAAAAAGGAAAAAACTTAAATTGTTTGGCCTGTTTTAGGAGAGCGCGCAAAAACATGAAGGAAAAAATAAGTTTTCCATGTGCCCTTTTACAAGGTAGTAAAAAAAAAAAAAAAAAAAAGGAAAAACTAAATTGTTTGGCCTGTTTTAGAGAGCGCGCAAAAACATGAAGGGAAAAATAAGTTTTTCCATGTGCCCTTTTACAAGGTAGCCAGCAATCAATCTCCCCCAATTTAAGCAAAATGTTTCTACCACGATTTATGATTTGTCTCAATAAAAAAAATAAGAATAAATATAAATTTCTTTATAAAAAAAAATTCTACTTTGTTCTTCCTGTAATGAAAATGAAAAGCAATTCTAAAAACTTACTAATTAAACTATTCCTTTGAACATATTTCTTAATACAAATGTAATTTCATTTTTTGTAGAACAATTTTATTTTCCTCCTTGAAAAGATTTTATCCAAACAATTAAAGGAAAATAAATTCTTTGAAGAATATTTTCCTTCTTTTATATTCTCCATTTATTTTCTTTCTTTCTTTCTTTCTTTCATCTCCTTAAAACCTTCCTTGACAAAGTGTAAAGGAAATTATCCTAAGATCAAATGCTTCGTAATAACCAGTGATTTTACAATGACAGTTATCAGATTCAGATTCCAACCAAATTAACAGAATTAATAAAATTAAAAAGAAAACAGAAAATTAATGTTATTCCTTCGTTGACACATATAAGTTATAACACTCTCTTACTAAGAAAAGAAGCCAAGTGTTTGATCAAATTCTTGGCATTCTCTGTGTCACAATTCCGAATATGAAAAGCATGAACCTCTCCTTCTACCTCATGAATTTCTATTTCCCCTCCCCATCCACTTTTCTTCACTGCATTGTAATACAAAAAACCCCTATCTCTCAACGTATCATTTTCAGCGACACTGATGAACAATCTCGAACACCCTAGTCCAGCCAAGCTTGGAGCATCTGGACCAATCGGATTCATCATCGGATTATCAATGCCACCTGGTGCCGACGGATAGACGATATTCCAAATCATATACGCCGGCCGTTTCTCACGTTCTTCAGTATACTCTGATCCTATTGGCTTTGAGCCCCAAAAATAAGGATGCGTAAAGTAAGAACCCAAGATCTTAACATTTCCAGGCAAAGCTTCGTTGCTAGCTCGCATCGCTATATTATGAGCAATGTTAGCTCCTGCACTATCTCCTCCAACAAAGAGTCTACTAAAATCGCCGTGATTTGATATCCATGGCTCTGTATTTTCTTCTGCAGAGTGTGATGCTACCCATCGCAAGGCGGCCCAGCAATCGTGATAAGCAACGGGGAGAGGGTGTTCAGGGGCTAGCCTGTATTCCACTGAGATAGCAACGACTTTGGCTTGTGAAACTAAGCTGTTCATGTACTTGGTTTCGTTTAGAGAGAATGCGGAATCGATGCAAAAGCCTCCGCCGTGGAAATAGACCAAGATAGGGAGTTTCTGTTTCTGGTTTGGTTCGGTTAGGTTTGGAAGGTAAAGTCTGGCTGAAATTGGCGGGTCTTTTGAGATGATGATGTCTTTGGATAAGACTCCGGTTTCTAGATCTTGAAATGGAGGCACGATTGAAGATACCGTTAATCGCTCCACGGATCCATCCTTGAAAACCCGAATGAAAGGTACTACTTCAGCAGCCACTTCCTTCAGTTCCTTGCCGGTGGAATCCATTTATAAGCTTTTATTATGCTAGTGAAGAAATCTTGAAATACAGAGCAAATACAAGGATTGATTATGGATTTGTGGCTAAGCAATCTATAGTTGGGAGATTGCAGAGTTTGTGGTGGATTTCACGAGGCTGTTTAAATACACTTACGGTTCGTATGGATGGTGAGGGAAGGATAATTTAATGAAAGCAAAAGGGAACCCAACCACCGATCATCCACATCCACCTTCGCCTCAAAACATGAAAATAATTGCTGTTTTATGAAGATAAGACTACAATAATATTCTTGAACCATGCTCTGTGAAAAAGGATTTCTATACAACCTTGAAGATCTTTACTGTACCCTGGAAAGAAGTGGTCGCTTTTGTTTTTTTCGGCCAGTCACATCATTCCCATTTAATAATGCATTTCCTTCACTATTTGTTTGCATTTAATGTTTCTATTTAAACGCTCCAGCGTTTTGTTCTGGCCTAATCAATTACCACTCAACCGGGATACGAAATGGAGACCCCAAATTTTAATGCATCCTTGAAGGATCTATCAGTGGCCAAGAAACACTTGTTGACGGACCCATCACCATCCGCTATTAAGACTATCATATCTTCCTTCAAGTAAAGCGTTAATATGCACGCCACATATTAGCTTGATTGCAGTTCTTGTGTAGTTGATAATTCTGATATTAACTATATAAATGATTTTTGTCAAAAATAGCACCAATCGAAAATGTGATAAACTAGTACTCATGCACCCTTTTATCTTGACCTGCACAATTTTTTATCAATACGAAATGGACCTGTCCAATGTATGAAGTATTGAGAATGGTCGGCTCCTATCAAATTCGTGTTGGCAAGATGGGGAAAGATAATGTAACAGTAAATCACATATGAACCTCTGTAGCTAAATTACAATTTACAAAAAAAAAAAAGGATCAAAACGCAATTTGTGCGCTCGGAGCCTTTTTTTTTTTTTTTTTTTTTTTTTACATTTATGAACCCCTCTGTAGCTAAATTAACAATTTACAAAAAAATAAAATGGATCAAAACGCAATTTGCTTGCGCTCCGGCAGCCTTTTTTTTTTCTTTTTCTTTTTTTTTTGCTAATTCTCCCTTCACATAAAGCAATGCTTTCTAGGCCTGTAAATATATCAATGACCCCAGTCCATGAGAAAAAACGATTAGATTATTTTTTTTTTTTTTTTTTTTTTTGGCAATTTCCCTTCACATAAAGCAATGCTTTCTAGGGCTGAAATATATTCAATGACCCCAGTCCATGAGAAAAACGATTAGATTATGGGGCTGAAATTCTGCCCCAAATTTTCCAAGAAATCAACTCTTCTCACCGAATGCCAACTCGCTAAAAGAGTCATAGGATACATAACAATACAAGAAAAGAATAATGTTGGCGAAGACCATACCCCGTCAAACATCCAAGAAAATGGAAATGGCGTTACAATGGATACCATGACGCAACAGCACTCCAGCACCAGGGATGATTATAAGCCATATTAACCAGACTGCAAGGTCCGTCAAATGGCTAGAGACACCAATGAGATCTACCACTTTCTGTACAACATTATCTAGTTAGACATCAAGAATCAAATACCAGCCATCTACAGCCGCAAGTTATGAGGGTTAGATTTGGTAAGTGCTTTGGTAAAGTAATTGCGAATCTCAGGTATAATCCGCTGGATCAAATGAGAGTGCCTGCAAATTTGAACATACAAATAAATTTCCACCACCATAAGGAGTTTGAGTGAAGTTAGATCATAATAATAAAGAAACAACTGCACTAATCCTAAGAAATAAATCACACTGTTATAGACCCATTTGTGGACAGAAAATATTTAAGACATGCGCGGCACGTGACGTGCAGAATTGATGCAGCAATTCCTTATTATTTAGTATTTTTATGTTATTATTATTGCTCGAGTTTGTTTCTTTCTATAAGAAAGATCCTTGTTAATAGGAAGTCTTAATTTTATTATAATTCCTTTTAGTAGTAGGATTCCCAATTAGTAGAAACTTCTATTTTTATTATAATTCATTCTCTGCTGTAAGCCTCTCTTATATAAGAGGCACATTTTAATTCAATAAAGACTCGAGCAAGATTTCTATTAATTAACGAGATAAAAGAATCTCTCTTTACCCTAACGAGTCCTGAGATGGAGAACCCCTCTTAACGAGTTCTTATTTCTTTATTCAACAAGAATAAAGGCAATTCCAAGGCCTGGCCTAAGAAGATTTCTCCATTGGAAGACCATCACAGGCAGAAACAAGAATAAGGGCAATTCCAAGGCCTCGGCT
The DNA here is from genome assembly GCF_014843425.1 of Jatropha curcas. Next base: position 291,832 of record NW_023590626.1, on the reverse strand, counting down.
TTAGAAGATTTCTCCATTGGAAGGCCTATGACCAGATCCAGATCCTACGCTAGGGCACTTAACACGCGCGCGCACACACACACAAATTTTGCCATTCTCCTTCACAGGTTAGAGGACTGTTTCACGTAATGGTACCATGTCAAGTCCGAGAGAAAAAACACTTGCTCACAGCCAAGTTTTAAGGCAAACAAGAAAATGGCGGATTAAGGGGGCTATGTACCTGGGCTTAGCATTTAATTTATCAAACTGCTCCAAGATAAACAAAATGCAGGTGTGTCTTAATGAAATAGCATGGAAAGCTTCCGAAAGTTCATACATGCTTGCAACATTTTCCAGGGATATATCCTAAAAAAGGGAGGAAAAATTTAATAGAACAATAATCAGATTTTCATTTTCAACTTGGAAGCAGAACAGGGATCACATGCACAAATATATAAATTAACCTCAATAGCTCACCTGTGCTATGGTATACTCACAGAGTCGCTTGAGCCCCTCCAACAGATACTGGTCTGCAGCCCTAAGGAGATCTTGTGCGATATCTAATGAAATATCTATTGATCCTGTGTATATAAATCTGCAAAAAATATAACTCGTCAAATAATCAATCTGGAGAACTTACTTTGAAGAAATTGCGAACTTTTTAACTCATCAAACCTCATCATTAACTCAAAAACCTCCCATCTAATGTTTGGAATTTCAATGTCCCTTGCATCCTTCTCCTGTAACACATACCAAGAAAAATAAATAAAATGCATATATGAAAGTCATGCTATCCTAATTATTCCATGCAAAGAACATAAGAACTGCTCAAAGGAAAAACCCTATCAGCAATACTGACACTGAGATTCACGATGAAAGAATAAAGGATAGTAACAAAAAATAGTAACCTCCATATTATCAGAAACAGAGGTCAATATATTTTCAGTTGAACAAATTCAGACCAGTACTTTAAGCAGACAAAAAGCAACCATCTCTTTCACCCTTATTGGACTCAACCCTCACAAAGCTCCAACATCTCTTTCACCCTTATTGGACCCAACCCTTACAAAGCTCCAAGTGAGTGTTTGGTGAATGGCAAATATAACAAGACTGACAAGTATGCTCACCCTGTAACCTCCATCGAACATTGCACGAAATGCATCTGAAGAAGCAAGTAGGCAAATTCTATGTGCATAGAACCGTCTACCTGCAGTATACGATTAATATTATTTTGGTAAGGGTTCATTCATGTCGATAAATCTCATACAAAAATAGCAAGATTTAGAAAATTATAATTCTAAACAAGTACCACAGCTTTAAATACCCAAAACTTTTTATCTACAACCTTCAACTAGAAAGGTGACATCTGACAATGTAGCATTGTTCACGTACTGCTCTCCTAAATATACCTGCATGAGAAGAGAGATGTTATCATAAAGACATGAATTTCCAATATCAAATAAAAAAAGTCTAGGAATTTACATCCTTATCATATTTTAAATCAATGGTCAAGCAGAAAATACCAAAAAATAGTCTAATAAATCAAGTGTGAAAAATGTCCTATATGTATTTAACATGCTCAGAAATAAATTTTATATGGAGGTTATTCAAATAATAATTTAAAAGATATAAGTAGTAAAACAAGCATAAATTTCACCGCCTATTTCACAGTATTTCAAAACAAAATCAAAAAAGCAGTTCTGCACATAAACCTCTCAACTTGATCATGAGCAATAAAATGAAATATATTGTTTAAAAGTAAATATAGAAATAATAAAAAAAAAAAAAAAAAAAAAAATATTATTGTATGTAGTCTATATATTAAGTAATTTAAAATATTTATCAAGTAGTAAACATAGCATAATATCTACCCCGTATTTCACTAAGTATTTTCAAAACAAAATCAAAAATATGCAGTTCGCACATAAAACCTCTCAAACCTTTGATCCATGAGCAATAAAATGAAATATATTGTTAAAAGTTATAAATATATATAATATAATATATTAAAAAAAAAAAAAAAAATCTGCATTTTTTCAAATCATCAATTTACGGCAGGGACCATCAAAGGTGAATAATAATTATTCTGAATTTTCATTATGAAACCTTCGTTATTTATTGCCAAGTTCATATAATATTTGCTTTCTACTCTGGATTATTTTTCCTCCGTATCAAAAAAAAAAAAAAAAAAAAAAAAAATCTAGCATTTGTCAAATGAAATTACGGAAGGACCTCAAAGGTGAAAAAAATGAATTAATTGAACCGTTATATGCCAAGTCTCCAAATGTTTGCTTTTTCTATCTGGAATTTTTCCATCAAAAGTCAAAACACAAAAACTGGAAACAAATTCAGGGATGTCTACAATCACAAAAATTAAATTGGTACACTGAAGACTAATGATTATCAGTGACAAACTGAGTAGAATAAGATAACTGGTTTTAGACATGAAGCACACCTTTTGTGTTGGAGAAGGGGGGGCAGCATCCACAGGAGAAAGAGTCATTGCTTTATTTGCCAACTTGTAGAGAGCTACAGCTCCATCAAGTTGTTGTTTTAAGTTTGTAGAGCCAAGAAGCCCCAGAAGTAACTCCAATCCTGCATTAGAAAAATTATCAGCCATCTCAAACAAGTATGGTAATCTAAAGCAAACAAATACTCCAAATTAATAATAGTTTTTTCTTGAAATTTAGAACTGGCAAGATTAAAAAGAATATAACATGCCATTGTTGTCAACAAATATGGTTCTCTGATCATCTGGGGAACAAAGATGTGCAAGAGCTAAAGCAACACGCCGTTGGACAGCCTTCTCTGCTACACGCATTAGATATAATAAATGGTTTAAAACCTACAGAAGAAATTTGTTGATTACAAATTTAAGGATTAAAATTAAATTTGAAGAAAAGAAAAACACTAGTACAGTTTCTGCAGACAAGAAATGCCAGAGATAATAGAGAGAGTGCAGGGGAAGAGAGAGGAGATAACGCACTCGTCCATGAATTTTTTCCTCTAATCTTTTCAAAGTCTTGGATACACAATCTTTTGTCGCCTGCAGGTGTGATTATTAATTGTATATTGATCATCGTAGGTCCAGAAAAAAGAGCAATTAGTTGGTTAACATCTAATTTCTAGATGAATTCATGATTTCAAGCTACCACGTATATTAAGTACTATAATATAGGCATATAAAGGTGAGTATATGTAACAGGCTGTTGAACAATGAAATGTCTAGTGAACATACTTGAACAATAAACTCTCCATCCTGAAGCTTCTGAACACCTCCCACCCTAATAAAATCGGACACGTTATCCTATAGGAAAAATGAACGAATACAATAAGATGGTATCAAGTTAAAAAAGTTAAAAGGGTCAATCTAAATAGCATTTTGGCAGGGATCCTTAAGTTCATAAGAACTCATAATCTACTGCTCTCACCTCATTATCTGCAAGACCATATAGAGCAAATGCAGCATTATGTTGAAGAGATCCATTTTTTGAGTCCAAAAGCTTCAGTAACGGAACTAAGCCACCATTGTGAGCTATACCAGCTTGGTTGTGTGAGTCCTGAAATCAAAAAAAAAAAAAAAAAAAGGAGGAATAAGAATAACATAAGAAAAAAGAACCATCCAATCAGAAGTGCGCTCAATTGAAACATCATCTCTTAAGTTCTCCATTTTTATTAAATTAAAACAGCAAGCTGCTGAGAAATGCCAACCAACATATTCAAGGGAACCAACTGAAATTCATCAGATTACCTATTGAACTCGTTTAAGCATTTTCTAGAGCCTGATTAAGTCTTCGCAAAAAATTATAAGCTCAGAAGCACAGTTCAAATATTTGTAAAAACTCGTATTCAAGTAAATTGATGAGCAGTTAAGGAAAAAGAAAAAGACACAAGAAAATGCTCCTGGTTCAGATCATAATAACCACATAATAATGCAAAGAGTATCTAGAAGAAGACTATGTTAGATCAAGCAAAGATCATTTAGTTTTAGAATCAGAATCATTTAATTCACCTAAATAGACAAAGAAAACAGTCAATTTATAATTTATAATGGGACAAATGACCCAAAATCACGGACAAAATTTTCGATTTTGTCGTCAACTGTAGTCATAAACTTTATTATTGAAGATAATTGTGTCCAATTTGAATTTAGTAAGCGAGTGAAGTATGCAAGAAGCCTCTAAAGCAAGGCACGCAAAGTTCATTTGGCCTTCATAATAATAAAACATACCAGAATTTTTTAGTAAAAATGTATTAATAAAGTATTCACTAGTGGGAAAATTAAATTAAATAAATGAATATCCATCTCTAGGAATGCAATGCCAATTTCATAATGTCATTAGGATCTCTAGAGTTTAAGCATGCAACAGAGATAAAGAAATAGTAACCTGTGCCAACCTCCCCAATGCAAAAGCTGACATTTCCCTCAGTTGTACATCAGGGGACTGTAGCATCTCTATCAAAGGTTGAACTGCACCCCTTTGTACAATGTGCACCTAAGAATAGATCACTTTTATAATCTAAAGCAGAAAAAAATTTAGGGGATGGGGGTTTAACAACAGTGAAAGTTCATGGATGTATAAAATGGATGATATTTATTTATTCACAGGTTTTCTAAACAATTGGATGTATAAAATGGATGATATTTTAAGGCCAAGCTTGAGTCTACCTTGCAATCAGAGTCCGTTGCAGCAAATTGTCCAAGCAACAAAGCAGCTTCTCTCTGGCTCTCAGAGCAGCAGGAGCTGTTCCCAAGTAATAAGTAAGAAATTGCAAGAAGAAAAATTAAGGAAAAAATCTTCATGGTAGAAAAAAGAAATAACAAGTTGCCAAGAAAAATAAAATCTGGACAAAAATTTCACAAAATGAATGTTCATCCTCTGCTAAAACCAGTGGAAAGATAATTCAAGGATGCTGAGAATACAGGATTTATACAAACCTAAGCAAACCAATAACAGGTTGCAGAGCACCAGCAGCAAGGACTTCTTTCTTTATGTTTGGGGATGAATGCACAAGATTTCCAATCACACCAACCTGAGAAAATGAGAAATTACTTTATGCTAAAGCTATTCTGAACTACAAAAACAAAGTTCCAAGACAATATATAATTCAAAATTAGTAACATATATGAACTCTGAAAATATCCTACTGCTTCATAGTGTATAGCAGCATCCTCAGATCGTAGCATTAGAATGAGAGTTGGAAGAGCATTGCATTCAACAATCTGCAAAACAAACATTTCATATCATTTACTAATACTAAAACTAACTGTGCAAAAGTTCATCTTACAGAAAATGTATGACCTGCTTTTTATTCTCATCATTCTTAAAAGCCAGAGTTCGTAGAGCCCCAGCAGCTGCTCTTTGAACCTTTGTATCAGCAAATTCAAGCAATTCAACTAGAGGTGGAACACCACCTTCCATCCTGTATCTCCAATAGCAATGAATATAAGAAGAACATAGTGATAATGCAAAGTTAAGATAAAATGACACTAAAACAAGCAAACCTAACACGAGTCTTAATGTTGCTGTTCTCATGAGCAAGATTGGTAATAGCATCAGCAGCCCTTCTAATTACACTATTCACAGCCCGAGAACTCAAACCATCCTTGTGCCTCTTCAACAGGTCCACAAGATGCGACAACGCCCCAGTGTCAACTATGAGTTGCTGATGCTCTGGCTGTAAAAAAAAAAGATATAAGAATATATAAGATATAGGATAGGGGGAAGGCAGGTTTTAATCAGATCATGTTTAGAGTATATCTGAAGAAAATATCAAGTTGAGTTACAAAATGCATTTGATATGCCACCTTTGCTTTGTGTTTCTTGGATTGAGTTATGGAATTACTGTATCATAATAGCAGATGTTATTCATGTAATATTCTGGCAAATAAATACTACAGCAAGTAAATGAACGCATGCCATCAGCAACTAGAACTTTCTTGAAGCAAGTGAAACAACATTAACAGTTTCATTCACTGAAATAACAAGGTTTCCTACCACATACAAAAAAATACTAAGTCCAGCTCCATTATGCCATGCTTATATAAACATTCTCTTTGTAAAAACTAACATAACACTCTAATTGATAGACAACCAACATCACGAGCTCATAGCATAATCATTGAACAGAAGGTAAGTTCCAGTCGAACTAAACTTAACCGGACAGAAAGTGGAAAATGACACGCTACAGACAAGTATCAAAACGCCAAATAAAATAATAGGCACGAAAGGAAAATATAGCTAAATGACCTTCACAGCAAGCAGACCTAGCGCAAAAGCACTCCCCTTCTCAACCTCGTGCTCAAACGGCTTTTGATTACGGTCAGCTTCGCTAGATGGTGGAGCTTGAAGATGCTTAACGAGAGCTGGAACTGCACCTCCTTCAACAATTACGTTCACTAATTCCTCTAAAGAACAATAACCACCAAACATAACTTATCTCAATTTGTAAGCAATACATGCAAAAAAACACTGGCATATAAATAGAGATCTTAATTTCAGTGTCGAAACTTACAGTTTGTAGATTCAAAAAAAAAAAAAAAATGAAAGAGAGAGAACAAACAAGAAGCAGAGAGGGATAGGAGATACCGTTTTTGGCGAACTCCGCAAGGACGTGAGTAGCGCGTTTTGCAGCAGCTCGATCGGCCTCGTTCCATGAGAAGGTCGTGTTGAGGATATTAACCTGTGCAGCCACCTCGTATAGCAGCGCTTGCCGCGCATCGCCGAAGGGGACAGCTGCCGAGATCTCTCGCTGCTCCTCTTCGATCTCCTCCTCTAGTTTCCGCTTCTGCCCCTTCCTCTCGGGAAGACCATGATCTTGGTTCCTCTCTGGCTCCATCACGCACAGAGATTGAGATAGACCGACAGAAGGAGAGGCTACTCAGAATTCAGACATTAAAATTTTCAAGTAGGATGAGAAATGGATGGATCAGGGGTATTTTGGAAATTTACAAAGGAAATTTTATTTCGCAAGTTTCGTGTAACTTTTGTGATTTTCCTTCTCTTTTTCTTTTCCTTTTCTTTTTCTTTTTCTTTTTCTTTTGTTTTCTTTTCCGGTGGAAAAATTGAATTGTCGGAGTTAAAACGGCCGCGTTATTTCCCGGTTCTGCAAGGGCAAACACCGCGCACCTGCTTTCCGCTTCTGTAAAAAACGGCTAACGTTCAATCCCGCCGTGAAAATATGGAAAATTAACCGTCCCCTTCCATAATATTTTGTTTCTTTATTTTGTTATTTTCTAAATTATAGTGTTATTTATTTTTTCTTAGTATTTTAAGTTTTTTATCTTATTCTGATTTAATGTGTATTTCTATCAACGAAGTGATTATTATTGCTGTCAACGGTAATTTAAAAAAACTATGTGTTATCAATGTTAATTTTAAAAAATTATATGTGTCGGTTTATAATATAAAAAAATAGATAAGTTAATGATTAATACAATTGTATACTTGGAAAAATTAAGTAAAATTGTAATTAACCGCATTAATAGGATTTTATTAACACAAATGGGAGTTAAACTAAAATAAGATTTGTGATAGTATGTACGTGGTTGGAAAATAAAAAGTTCACTCTAGAAAAAAGCCATTTACATACTCTAGATTGCAATCAATATGTAATTTTAATTGTTTTAATTCTTGCGTATTTTCAATCTCAATAATAAGACTACTTTAATTTTATATAAATTAAAAAAATAAAATTTAATATAGTTCAATCGTAATTTTGTTTGAGTTTTTCTTAGTAATCCTTTTTACATTAATATTAATGTAAAGTTATGAAATTTGTTAATATATGCAACAATAATACTAACTTTGTTTATTTCACGTGTTGAAGTATTTTTAGTAATAAATGTATATATAATTTAACAATAGATCCATACTCTAATCATTATTTTCTAAACACTCAAAAAAAAAATACTAACTTTATTTATTTCAATATTTAATTAATGTTAATAGTAATATATTTGTTGACAAAAAATGCACATCAAATAGAAAAAAATAATAAATTACAAAATTCATCTTTTAAAAATAAAAATAATGGTATCATACTCTAATATTATTTTCTAAACACTCAAAAAAAAAAATACAACTTTATTATTTATTTCAATATTTAATTAATGTTAATAGTAATATATTTGTTGACAAAAAAATGCACATCAAAAGAAAAAAAATAATAATTACAAAATTCATCTTTTTAAAAAATAAAATAATGTTATAATAATATATATATATATATATATATATATAATATTTTATATATATATTATATATATAATTATATATATATTTAAGTTACAAGATAGTGGTATAATTGAAGAAACGAGTGAAAAATATATTTAAGTTACAGATAGTGGTATAATTGAGAACGAGTGAAAAAAAAATGAATATATTATTATGAGATGAATGAAATATTAATAGAGGATATTATAGAAAAAGTATATAAAAATTATTGCTTAATTATGTTAATAATGTTTTTTTTAATCTATATAAAAGTCAAACTATAATAAATAATAAGATAAACTGAGTAATAAAGAGAGTTATAACTTTTTAACTGTACATATCGGTGGTGAATATGATTTTCACCTTGTTATAACAAATAAGATTGGGCTAACCTTGAACTTTGTGCTTTGCTCGTATTTTGATATTTTTCCGATTTTATTTCAATTTTAACATTTTATAATAACAACACCTTTAATTCCAATTAAGAATAGGATTACAGATAAAAAAATATTTTCATTATTTAAAAAATTAATAATAAATAAAAATTTAAATGTCATTTAAATATTAAATTATATTCATACCAAGTATATTGTACTTTTATAAATTTAGAAATATAATATTTGAGATATGTATAATTAAGAAGCTCTTTATTTATTTTCATTAAATAAATACTAATTGACTATCTTTTAATCCAAATATTATAATGATTTGGAGTTTTCATGCTTAAAGTATAAATAATACTATAAAACAAATACATAATGAAAATATTATTTTATTAATTTAATATTTGTGCAATGCTTGGAGATTTTTTTTGGTGAGTAAATAAAAGTTTATGTTATTAAATTATTTAATTAGCACATTTATTTTAAAAACTAAAATTCAATTATTGTAATATTATTTGTTTAGGTTAATTGAGCTCTTTAAAATTTTTATTTTTAAAATTATTATTAGAGTCACATAATGATTTAATTTATTTACCAATAAATCAATGGAACTTTTTTTCTCAAGTTCGTTGTCAAGTGGATTAACGCCACATAATATTGACCAAAATTTTATTTTTTTATTTATAATGGCATTAAAATATATGATATAAAATATATATTATTTTTCAAAGAAAAAGGCTAATGGAATAAATGAATTATATAATAAAAAATAAAATCAAATATTATTTTTCACACAAAGTAGCAACTCTTTTTATTTTTTGTTTTTTATTTTTACCATTTCCAATTCTAATCATATAAGTTACTCGTGACTTGTGAGCAAGGCATAATAATTTTGCGCCGAGCAAGCCTAACTAACCCACCAACGGACTAGTGCACGTGACAAGTTGACAGATTACAGGTCCGTGATTTCACACGAGTGCTGTTATGTTATACAGTTTATAGCTTCTGCTAGATCAGCGGTCCTTTATTGGGCCCCGATATAGCACACGCCAAACCGATTCGATTTTGAGGAGTGGATACCGTCTTTTAATCTGATTACTACTTTATATATTTATTTTTTTATATAAATAAAAGAAAATAGAATCCCAGAACGGATGAGTCAAGAGCTCCACAGGACCACAGCCACTCCACTGGTATCCATGGGACCAGCCGACTATTTCGGGCACCTGTTTTATAGTGTGGTTATTGTCTTGGGCCCAAGTGCCAAGAAAAAAAAATCATCCCTATATGTGGTTATTGGTCTTGGGCCCAAGTGCCAAAGAAAAAAAAAAAATCAATCCCTATATATTATATATATTAATATATATTAATATATAATAATCCTCAATTAAAAAATATTTTTGAAATACTGAGATAACATTTTATTCCCTCACTAATTCTTTTTTTCTTTTTTTATAGATTTTTCAGCTTTTTTCTTTTTTACTTTAATTTGTTTTTCTATAAAAATATTTTTAGAGAATTATATTGATATATAGATTCATAAATTTTAAAAATTTAAATAAATATTTTTCTATATATCTTTAATAAATTTAAGCAAAACTCTTTGTTTACATCTTATATTCAAATGCTTTTAAATTGAATCTTTTTATCTCTCTTTAACTATTTATCCTTTATATGCTTATTTTAAGGAAATTTGTAAACTCGAACACGGCTCAAAGGTGCAAATTTGTGAGTTTTTCTTTAGAGGTGCACGTTTGTAAGTTTTTCTTTTGTTTTTTTATTCTCTTATGTTGATTTACTCTCTAAGTGAATAAATAATGCATTGTTTTTTTTCTTTTTTTTTTTTTTGACAATTCATTTTGCTGTGATATATTTAAAGCTTTGATCTTGTTGTATGTTATACTCTTGAAATTAGATCAAGAGCAAGTTATATTTGAAATTTGATTTTCAGGTAATTATATAGATATCAGTAACTGCATTTATTGGTGGCTTTGACATGCAGTGATGCAGGTATAGATCCAAACTACATGCCATATTCATTTGGTTGCCTTTTACTATTAATAAATGAAGGAAAAGTTAATTATCTAGGATTTTTTTTTTTTTTTGAGATATGAAAAACGTCATTGTAGAGCTAGGGTATAATAATCTTATTCAGTTTGGTCAATTTATGTTATGTGGAAAGTGTATGTGATAGAGTCATCGTGGTGTTGTTATTGAATAAATTACCGTTTCTTCATATTTATCATGATTTATTTTCCTTTTCACTATGCTCTTTTATCATTTCTTTTAAACTTTTCTATATTTCTATTTTTTTCCTTAAATTTTTAGTTAATGAAATTATATTTGTCTAATTCATTTTTTGTATTTCTCCATTCGAGTAGTTATCAGTTTTATACATATTAAGAGATTGTGGGCAAATTAGTTTTAATATTTTTATTTTAATTGATTTATTTTTAGTGTCTATTTGTAATTTTAATCTTGAAATTTATTTTTTAGTCATTTTCTTTCAATTTACTTTCATTTTAATTTAATTCACGTGGTAGAATTACCTGAAGGACTGTGCTACATATGTTAGATTAACTTAAAATATTAATAGAATCAATTTTAATTTTGCTTTTATTTTTCTATGTTTTATAGAATTAATATTTAATAATAATAAATCAATTATATTTTAATATTCTCACGCTCTTTCTTCTGTAGTAGATTTTGAATGAGCATAGGTATTGGGTTAAAGGATTATATTTATTAGGTTCACTCAGGTTAATTCAGACCCCTATTATGCTGCATCTGATAAAATTTATCATTTCTTTTATAACTTTTTTTCTTTTCTATGTATTCCTTCATTATATAAGGTGGTGTTATTTCCAATTGTACCTTATTGAATTTATTATTCGTTTCGTGAATAGTCTAAGTCGAAATTATATTCTGTTAATCTACACATGGTCATTTTAGTCTCCTTCGTTAAGTTTGTATTGGTAATTTTAAAAATTTTATATTTTAAGTGTGCACCAACATTCATGAACGCTAACAGTAATTTTATATATAACAAGCTATTAATTATTAAAATACCACTATATTGAGACGAGAGAGTATAGTGAGCAGGTAAAGAAATTAGTGGCTTATAGAGATAAGTCTGGTGTTAATATTTAGAATTGATTTATTGGGTAATTAGTTGCTATCCTCTGTATTACTTAATTAAATCTGTGGTAAGCCATTTTAATTATTTAGCTGCATATTGTCCGTGTCGGATCTTACTCTTTCCATTTATTATATTTAATTACAAAAGCGTGTGAGTCAGTTGATATTTCACGCGGGCCGGCGCGTGGCAGGAGGACTGTCGGCTAGAGGTGACTGTCTGGAGGCAGGTTAAATCTTTGAAATTATTAGTAGAACTCCGAAAGGTCTGAAATTGTAATTTCTGGCTTTTTATTTTCTAACGGTGCTGTTGTGGATAGCACAGTCCTGAGAATGAGGTCGTACGGAGATAATAATAAATCAATTATATTTTTAATATAAAATAATTCAATATAATAATATTTATCGGGCTTATTTAGTGGTGTACCAGTTACATGGATTTGAAGACTTCAAGTCGAGAACTTTCTAGTCGTGATAGCCTGGATTTAGCCTAGGAGTTGGATTCATAATTACGGGCCTACTTATATTTAAATTGTTTAATATTAGCTTAATCTCACTACGGGAAGCACTTTTTTCAAGCTAAAAATTTGGACATGATATTTTAGGCATTCTTAAATATCACCTCAATATTATATTTTACACGAGTACTTTTTAGTATGGGTGGAAGATTACTTCCACTTAGAGATATAATTCTATCGGTCCATATTAATACATAGTAATCGATATTAAATGTGAAATTATAATAAATTACAACTCGAGTTGATAATACATTTACCGTAGTGGCCCTCCAGCGATTCCCCTCGTGGCCGCAAGAAGCGTAGCGTGTTTTGCGTATGTTTCGCGGAAAGAATTGTCTTTATTGAGGTCTACATTAATGGGCACAATAACGCCGATCATGAAGACATCCACAATGTTTAGGAACCTCATATATATTCTAATTATCGACCATAATGCTCAACTAAATGTTTATATTTTCTTTTTTAGGAAAAAAAAAGAAATTACAAATACCAGTAAGTCTTTCTTTACACATTCACTCAACAAATCATTGTGTGGTATGCGTTTCTATCTCTGTTATGCTCACGATGTAAAGAAATTCATCGCGCGTACCTGAATACTTATAGTAGTAATAGTTAGCCTGAATTCATATACCACAATATACCAGTCGGCAGCTATCCCACGAGGTTCGAGCGGATCGTGCACACATTAATAGGACTACTCAGACCTTCACCTCATTTGGCAATCCTCTCGCTCAAATTACGCACACTAGAGCACGTGCACAGATGACCAGTTCTGATTATCTAATGTGTCCTGTGGTCGCTTTTCTTGGATACCACTAGGATCTAAGAATTATTTAAATAAATTTAATGGAGTAATCCACTGAAAACATCTCTTAATAATATATTAAATAAATTTATAAAATACAATATATAATAATAGACCTTGCAAAACGTGGGTGTTCAACTAGTTCAACAATAAGCGTCACACATCATGTTTATATAAATAAATGTCATGTTTATATTTTCTTTTTTAGAAAAAAAAAAACAAATAGAACTTCTTAAAATAAAATCAGTGTGGTTATTTTGCTCGATGTAGAAATAGGATAAATCATAAGTATTGAAATAAAATAATACATAAAGGTTCACGATGTGCATAATAATATGCTTATAAATTGGCAATCGCACACTAGACGTGCAGGGAAGTTCTTTTCTATGTGTCTGTGGTCCGTTCTTGGAATAAGTCTTTAAAAATTATATGTGCGAACAAATTGTTCCAAAATAATATGTGTAGTACGTAATCAATGCCTAACCCAAACCCAACCACTCAACATACGCTCAGTCAATTTTACTCTAGTGCTTAGCCACTCTGTTTCAAATTTCTAATGCAAAAATCATAGATCCAGTTGTAAAAATTATTATTAATTTAAATGAAATCCAACATAAGATAACGCATCTAGAATTGATATATAACCTTAATTATCTAATTGGTACTCTGTTGTCAGCAATTGTTTACACGAAACCTTAAAGAAAACAAACAATAAATTCTAATTATGATGATTACGGATATTAACTGTAGAATGATTAATTTTGCAATTGACACTATAATTAATTCATTTTATAAAAAAATTAGTATTATAATCATGCATTTCCTAATTACTCTTATTTAATATGCATCTTTATCCATAAATATTTCACCATAATTGGATTATAAAATCTTAAAATATCAATGTCCATGTTAATCAAATCTTAAAATAAACAAATTATTAAAAATAATGAACATTTCATATTATTAGACTAGGAAAATAATAAGGGTATATTAAAAGATTAAATACAAATTAAAAGATTAAAAGACAGAGAGTATATAAATATTAATTAAAATTATATAGATTACAAATTTAAATTTAAATTTAAATTTTATATGTTAAATTTCCGTATAAATTTAAAGATTCTATATAAGATGTATGTAAAAAAAAAAAATTCTGTTTATATAAAAGACTATAATTAAGAAAAAAAGGAAAAGAAAAACTAACGGAAACTTAAAAAAAAAAGTTTTAAATTTTCATTAGTTAAAATAAATAAAAATTCTTAAAAAAGAATTAGTGTTGATGCTTGAAACAAATTGAGCCTAACTGCCCAATTAGTTACCTTCTACCTAACGCACATCCAACTCAGCCAAACGAACACCAACTGCCGCCTCTTGAGTATTGACCTGGCCTCTCCTTTCCCGCGTCACCAAAATTCCTTCCCTCTTCCCCAACTCCTCGCACTCCCTATTCCTTTCTTGCAAGACTCATTCAAGCCTCTTCAATCACTACCGCATTAAACAAAACAAGACTAATCCCCTTTCTGTCTTCAAAATCTCAATTTTCCATTGCATGCGCCAATCTCTCCGCCATGTCCATTCTTCCTTTCATCTTCTTCATCCTTTCTCTTCTCTCCCTTTCTGTTTCTCAAACACCACCTCCTAGAGGTAATGATCACGCAATCACTTCACTTCTATTTCTTTTCGTGTTTTCTTCGCTGTAAACCTCATTTTCTTTATTGCTCTGTTTTTTAGGTACTCTAATCGATTGCGGTGCCACCGCTCCTTCTACAATTGATGGTCGCCAGTGGCTTCCGGACGCCGGCTTCATCTCCACTGGGACTTCCAAGAACCTTACAATTCCAGTCCTCGCCTCTATCCTTTCCACCGTCCGATCATTTCCGAACAATGTAAACCACAAATCCTGCTACGTGGTTCCGGTTTTCCGCGGGGCGAAGTACATGATTAGAACTACATACTTCTACGGAGGGATCAATGGCAAGGCTGCGCCTCCGGTGTTCGATCAGATTGTGGACGGAACTTTGTGGAGCATTGTGAATACTACGGAGGATTATGCGAACGGCAGGTCATCGTATTATGAAGGGGTTTTTCTGGCTCAAGGGAAATTTATGAGTTTGTGTATCGGGGCCAATTCGTATACGGACTCGGACCCGTTCATTTCGGCCTTGGAGTTTGTGATTTTGGGAGGTTCGTTGTATAATTCCACGGATTTCAATCGATATGGCCTTAGCTTAGTTGCCAGGCATAGTTTTGGATATAATGGATCTCTCATTCGGTGGGTGAAAATTTAAATTGGCTGTATGAATTTGGTTCTTATTGTCATGTTAAAACTTTAATTTCGTTTTTTAACAGATATCCTGACGATCAATTCGATCGGTTTTGGGAGCCATTTGGGGAGAAAGATCCAACTGTATCGAACAACAAGAATCTATCACTTTCTGGTATTTGGAACCTTCCTCCCTCGAAAGTATTCGAAACAGAACTGACATCAGGTGGATTTGATCCATTAGAATTGAAGTGGCCACTGGCGCCGCTTCAAAACTCTAACTACTCCATTGCTTTATACTTCGCTGATGATCTTAGTTCATCTAATGGATCTTCAAGATTCCTCAATATAAGTATCAACGGAATAACTTATTACAAAAATTTGAGTGTGACACCAGCAGGCTGCGTCGTCTACGCTACGCAGTGGCCTCTTGGTGGTCTTACGACTGTAACTTTGGCACCTGTTGCTGGCTCTAGCCTTGGTCCAGTGATCAATGGTGGAGAGATTTTTTATGTGACGGAGCTCGGAGGAAGAACTCTTACTAGAGACGGTATGTTTAACACACTTTTGTTTCTTTTTTTTCTCTCTTTCAATTTTTTTTTTCTTAAATGGGTATCATACTTCTTGTTGCAGTAATAGCTTTGGAAAGTCTGAAAAGCACTCTCCGGAATCCTCCATTTGATTGGAGTGGTGATCCCTGTATGCCCCGTCGCTATTCATGGACTGGAATCACTTGCTCTGAGGGTCCCCGAATTCGTGTGCTTACATTGTTAGTTGAATTTACTCATGTGACAGAGATTTTTTATCTATTCATCAATTATTATTGCTTCAGAAATAATCTACTCTTTAACTTTCCACCTTGTTTACAGGAATCTGACAAGCATGGGCCTTTCAGGATCATTACCACGAAGTATTGCCAGATTGACTGCATTGACGGACATGTAAGTTGTCAAAACTAAATTCATCTATATATGAATGGAACTTAATAGGGATTATTAGATTGACTATATGTTATTTTGACAGCTGGCTTGGAAACAACAGTTTGACAGGTTCCATACCTGATCTCAGTTTATTGAAGATGCTGCAGACATTGTAAGATTCCCCATTTTTCCTTTTATTTCCATTTGCTTAAATTGGACAATTGGCTCAGCATGCATTTCAATGACATTATTGACACCAACTTGAACATACTAGCATTATGCTTTTGTTGTGATAGAATACTTATAATATCCTTTATGGGCTTGCTTATATTGTACATTGCTTTATGTGCTTTATCCCAACCAATTTGTTAGAAGGTTGGGACAAGTTATCTAACTTATATATTTGCAATTTGTTTTCGCACTTCTTACCGGACATTTCCTTTCTCCTTTTAAAGGCACTTGGAAAATAATCAACTCACCGGAGGGATCCCCTCATCACTTGGAAGCATTAAACCTCTGCGTGAACTGTAAGTCTAACATGAGAATTTCTATATACTTCTTTTTCCTCTGCCTGTCATTCCATTTACATGCATTGCTTACTTGCCCCAACTACTTGTTGCATATAACTTAGCAGCCAATATGGCTGGCATCTGAGTTGTATATCCTGCTATATGCTTTTTATTGTTTCCTGCTGTAAGAGTAGTTCTTGAACAATAAGGATTCCAGGAGTCATATTCAAGTCATACGTAAAGATGTACTCACTTGACATTTTCTGAACTGGTTGTCTGTTCTCTTCAGATAGGAAGCGTGTCAATGTAAGGATTTGTCAATGTTATATTTAATTTTATCCGACAAATATGTGGTGCAGAAACATATGATTTCCATCTTTTAGGTCTACTAAATCTCATGATTCTTTTTAGGATTAGGTCAATTAAGCCATTTGAAAAAGAGATTTATGTTGTTTGCTACCTTTTTTATGACTTTTCCATAAACTTTGACAGCTTTTCAGTAGTCCTTATAAATTGAGAAACAGCACTACGATTTTTTTTTTTTTGGGTTAAAAATTTAAGCAAAATCATTGCTTTTGGAGTAAAAAACCATATCCAATCTGATTGGTTTATTGTCTATATTTTTTATATAATATATATATTATACATATAAATAGTGTGTTGAGAACGTTCTGTTCTTCTAGTCCAAAATAGTTATGCTTAGTCTGGATAAATTGTCAGAAAAGATCACCCATACAGCTTATATTTGGATGCAAGGACTCTTGATAAAATTATAAATTTTTTTGTATAGTCTTCCTGCAAAATCATTTATACATTTTTTCTTTTGGAACGTTGGAAATCTTTGACGGGAAAATATTGCTAATGGTTGAACCCTTGGTCCTGCATTACAAGGCAGGTACTTAATCACTTGGCTGTGGATCCAATGACATCCTTTAAACTCTGCTTCTGTAAATTTTCACACCTTAACTTATGCTTCAAGCTCCAAGCTCCAAGCATCAACTAGTGGTAAAATCGTTCCATGATCAACGAGCATTAGAAAAAAAATTAAAATTTTTTATGCTATTTCAGAGTTGTTTGATATATCACAATCAGGGATTTCAAATTAATTGGCATCTGTTACTGTAGATAAAATCAATAGTAAGATGTCATTTTCAGTTGATATAAAATCTTGGCTGCATCTTATAGCTATAGCCTAAGAGAAAACATGTAGTATCCTCAAAAAACCAGCACAGGAAGGAATCGATACTAGAGAACTTGCAAGTATTCCAAGCAAGTAAAGAAGTTAATGATCTCTAGCCAGATCTCAGCCTGATCTTTAGATATTTGCATTTAAAAGAGGCCGACTATCAAGAAAACTATAATGGTGACTTTGTTTTCAAGCAAATCTGGAGAAATACTGTCGTAGACTCATTTACTGCATTTTACTCCATTACCATGGTTACTTACATGGATGCAACGTAAGTCACTTTTTTATCACCTAAAAGGCATTTCTCTCACCACATTCATTTCAGTGTTAGGTTTTGGGGTGGGGATGTTGTGGGGTTGCTAGTAAATTCAGATGTATGGAAGCGTCCATTCTTTTACGATTGGTATATTTCCAGTTGCTGCCTACCCATATTAAATTCAGATCATTTTATTTATTTCAAAATCTTCAGACAAAAAAATTTAGATCTCAAATTTATTATTGATATTTGAGAAGGTGAACCTTGGTATTACTGTAGCAGTGACGCATGTCCTCGATCTATTGCACCTGATTTCTTACCTATACTAGAAAGAATAATCACAGCTAAAACTACGCTTGTTCATAGGGTTTGTAGCAAGTACTGCAGGATTACCATGTGATCTGTCTTCTTTGCTGGTGGGAGTTGGTAGAAATGCTATTTGATGCATCTCGCTGTCCTTCCCTTTTTTAATTGACAGAGTTGTTTCGTCAATTTTGGATATCAAAATTATGCATTGCATTTTTTTTGGTATCTTGTTAGCTTTTTAGTCAATTAGCTTGCTGTGCTCCTAGCATTTATTGCTTGTTTTTTCACTTTGGCTAAAGATCCAGAAGCCATGTTTTTGAATACGGTCCTAACGGTGCTATTGAATGACAGAAACTTTACACATCCGCTTGTGTTCTCCTTATGTTATCTTTTGTTCTTTCTGGATTGCTAATGTGATAATTCTGATTTGATTCATGCACCTGACTTAGCTCTCGTCTTTTCAGATTCTTGCAGAACAATAATCTGACAGGACAAATTCCAAGTAATCTCACTGGAAAACAAGGCCTGGATCTTAGGTAAAATTTAATTAGACAAGTCTTAGTATCTGCATCTATCAGTTGTTATTAATCAAGATAAGCATTATTAATTTCCAGTTTAATCTAATTGTCTAAATTGACATACGTTAGGACCTCTCCTGGAAATCAGTTAACACCTCCACCAGCTTCTTGAAGGGGGAAAAAATCAATGCAACCAAAGCAAAGGAGAAAAGGATGCATTTAGAAACCTCATCTCAATTGATTAAATCTATATATATTCTGTCTAGAGATATGTAGAGTTTTTGAAAATTTTGCTGGAGGTTTTGCCGTTAGAATCATTCTTTGATTATCTAGAAGTTTTGCGGTATCATCTTTCTCTGGTTTGGCCAGACACAAGCTGCTCAATTCAAGTTGCGGCATCTACAACTGAAGTTCACTCGGTTTGTATGTAAATTACAGGTCTATGTGCAGTCATTCTTTATTTGTGCAATATTGTTATCTTCATGTAACGTCAACATTATGTTTCCTGCACTTCATAAAATGACAGATTTGATCGTTTTGTGTGGCTTAATTTCTCCTATCATTCAGTTGAACTTACCAGTCAAGCTTGAACTCCAATTCTTTTGTTTTCTTGCTTAACATGAGGAATCTTTTTGCTTTTTTCCTTTTTTAAGTGTCTATAAGCAATTATGAAGCTTTGACATTGATGGGTAAAAATCTTTTCAATTTCCTATTTCCCTTAAAATGTACCTTTCCAATTTTACTGATTGTGAAGTTTCCTCTACCTTTTGTCCTTTGACAACTGAGAAAGGTTAGTATATGTACTGTGGAAGTAACAAGAAGCAAGAAAATGGATGGTCATAAGTTTGCCACATGATACTCCAATCTTATTTTTAAAATCAAGACCATTAATCATCAGATCCTCACATATAGATCGTCCTAATTCTCAGGCTCTGCCTCCTGCATGTGCTCTGATCTCTCACCTGCTTGTTCTACTTCTCGGTACTAAGAAAAAGAAGAATCTATGGCTTAACTAAGCTCACCTTGGCTTTGGTTCCTTTTTCAATGAATTGAATTATTTAGCTCAGAAAAAAAAAATTTGGAAAATTATTTTGTCAACAATATATATAATGTCATGATTTACATTATAATTTATCGGATCCATCACAATTAACATTAATCTAGACACAAATGGTAAAGGAAAAAAAAAAATCAAAAGTAGAAAATTTCCAAAATGAAATAAAAGAAATCAATTAACATATATTTAGCCATCCTAGAGAAAGAAAGATAAGCGTTAAACTACTCAGATTACAATAATAATTATTCTAATCTTCACCTTTCTAATCTCCCTTTCTTGAGTGGAAACAAAGGTGGCAAAGCAGTGCTCTTCACCTGTGTGCAAATAGGTACATTTATCATTGGCCTTATCCGAATAGTAGCCGATCTTGTTCTCTCCAGTCCTTTCTTCATTCTTTTCCCTTGCTTCTCTCTGTTTCCAGAACCTTCCTTTCTTTCTTCTGTCACAACAATGTCAGCTAAAGAGCTAGAAGAAGACGACGTGGAAGAGGAAGATGATGATGGTGATAAAGAAGAAGCACGTTGCTTTTTTAACCTTAACAATTCTTTCCATAAAACGGTACACTTTGGAGGTCTTGGAGACGGATCATCATCAACAAACCAACTTACTCTAGGTTGATCTTCTTTGTTGACTTCTTCTTGATCTTCGTCTTCTTCATTTTCTTTACACTTAAGACTTATTTTATGGAGTTTCTCAGATTGTTGCGTTTGCCAAAAGGGAAGTAATTTCCCTTCGAAAAAAAGCTCATCTGCAGTTAACATGGTATGACTACTCGTGTTATTATTTGAAAGAAACTCAAACTCTGCAGTTCTTGCTTTTTCTCGTTCCATCTCTTCATATTTTTCTGCTTGTGGGTTTGGACTAATGGAAATGAAGTTGTCTTCGTCAAGAAATTCTGCAGAGAAAGAAATTCTAGGGCTTGAAGTTTGGTCAATGGATCTAGAGGCAGCTTGAATAGTTTCTAGGGAGACCATTTCTTATTTTTCTTTCTTTTTGCAAAAAGAAGAAGAGGAGGAGGAAAGAAAGAGTTATGGAGTTGGGTATAGTGCTGGAAGAGTGAGTTTGAGGTTGATTGGATTTCTGAATTCTGGTATATATATATATATATAAACATAAAGGAAGCCGATGCTTTCTGTCGTGTCTTGTAAAAATTTAATTAATGAAAGCTAATTTGTATTGTAATTGTTAGTAATTTGGTTTGGACGGTGAGCTTAAAAAAATGATTATGGTCTGGTGAACCCGAAACAATTGAGCTACGAGAGTGTTTAGAATATAGGAACAGCACATGGACATCTTGGAAACTAAAGACAAACCTTTTTACTTTTTACTAACTTAGTAGTTTACATTAGTTTCTGTTTTTTAGCTTTCCGTTTCTAAATCCCAATAAAAAGAGGGATCTCAATCCATTAATTCTGAAAGAAAGTGAATTATTTTTTTAAATATTCAGAACCTTCTCCCAATTATTATTATTATTATTATTATTATTTAAACATAGAACCTTCTCTTAATTATTCAGTGACCATCGAATATCACAATATAAATACATTATTAATATGATAATAAATAATAAATTAAGTGTTTGTCTAATTAATGTAAAAATAATTAAATATGTTTCTTAATTATAAAAGAAAAATCAACTCTTGATCTTTTTTTCTTTTTTTCGTAATTATACACAAACCTGATAATTAATTAATTAAACAAGGTTTTGGTTTAGCTTAGTATAACAAATGATGATTAAGTATTGGATCAGTCAAAGATTAAGCTCTGTAGGATTGACTCTAACATGGAAAGGAAAGAGAGTCCTTAGCATGTGGTCACATGAGAGTAATTTCGTGCCATGTGATAGCTGAATCAAAGATACATGAAGATACAACCAAAAGACCAAGATACCCTTGAATGGGCTTGGCCTTTGCAGGTATGACATGCAATTTTATATAAATTAGATGGGCTTTAAAGGGATATGAATAAGTTACAGATGGTAGATATCATGCCTAATGCTTAAAAAGCTTCCATTAAGATTTGAACAGGTCTAATTAAATCCAGACAGCTAATAAACATAGGACTAATCTTTTGATTATAATACATGCTAAGTTATTATATATATATATATGCTGAAGCATTGTGGCCCTTCGCTGTTCTATTATTGAGGGAAACAATAATGTTAAAGCTTTAAACAGACCCAATAACAACAAAAACGACATGTGATAAACAAATTAAATTAGGATTAATAATTATGTTGTATTATTACGGTTAATTTTGTTTTTTTTCAGCTTTTGCGACTCCATGATGACAATTAAACTCAGACCTTATCCTTTTCATTTAATCAATTATTATTAAATTTCAGTGTAATTTTTTGTCGAAAAAAAGAAATTATAATGTTAGTACGAACTTTATTAATAATAAATAAACATCAGTTTAAATTTATACAATTAATTCATCAGATAAATAAATAACATTACGTTAATAATTCAGTGATCAAATATTTTTTATTTTTTATAATATAATAAATTGAGATTTAAATTTTAATTATTTCCTCTTTTTAAATATGTCAGATTTTTTTTTAAATAAATGACAAATTAATTTGGAAAATTATAGGATGCCATGATTTGGTGTTTGACGAACAAAGGAGTAGAGAGCAGTGTGCAGAATATAATAAGGAAAAGCGATTGACCCGGAATGGACTCCAAGGCAAAGCAGTGTGACTCCACCTGTTGAGGAAGTAGGGGACCACAAACTCATCATTATTGGATTAAAGATTAATTAAAATTTAATTACTTAATTAATGCATGGATGTAGTCTGTTTTCATGCAAAGCCTAGCTGTTAACATCAGACACCACCTTGGTTAAATAGAGACATTAATTGTTGAGGTCCTATTTTTTTATTTTTTTAGAAAACAAGTGGCCAATAAATCAAAAGAAGAATATGAAAAATAGTTTTACATTGAGCAAAAGTAAAAGTAACAAATTGATAAAAATAGTAAAATAAAATTATTTAAAATAAGAATACAATTTCGATTTGTACCTTTATTTTTTTTTGTCACGTTTATAAATTTGAAACCCTTTTTATCACATTTTCATCAATCATAGAGTGGAACCCTATTGAACATTGTACAAAGACTTTACTTCCAACCCCACCATCACAATCATCTCTCCATAGTACCATAATATGGGGTTATGATGTTTATCTTTCTATGAAGAACAACACCTTGCAAGCTTCTTCTTCTTTCCTTAATTTCTTTTTATATTTTTCATTTAAAAAAAAAAAACTTAAAGATCTAAAAAAATCATAATATCTTACTATACAAGATAAATATTCAAATGAGATCAGTCCATCCCTCGATTTTTAAAAACAATTTACTTATTTAGCAATCAATTTTTTTTTTTTGTGTGTTAAATCATCCAGAATTTGAAATTTATTGACTCGGTTAATCCGGATTCGCGTCAAGTAAGCTTACGGAAAGAGTAAAATGCATTCCTCTTCCCTTCGATAATTGCATTTAATTAAGTAATTATACTTCTCTAGCATCTAGAGCAGCTAAAACTGACTTAATACTAATAACGTAGGAGATGAAAGAGGAACAAAAGCAACATTAATTATTATTACCTGCTTCTACGCATGTTTAATTTTTACTATGATAAACTCAACATTTTTAGACAAAACAAAATTGAACCTCAAGCCTCTTAGGCCTTAGCAGTAATTAGCAACCATTCTCTAAACCAGATCAGTTCAACCAGGACAACATGTCTGTGAGCCAGTTAAGTAGGACCTTTAATTAACATTAAATTACTCAGGAAATTAATATATGCATGCCATTATGGTAGGGTTGCATGCTCTAGATCTGAACACTACCAATACCATTATTGTGTGTGCCAAAGGATTATTATAGTAGAAGTACCTTTTTGACTGATTTTTACATTTTTGATTTCTTGTTGGTACATTCAATTAATTCCTATGCCCTGCTTTAATTATTATTATAATTTATAGGAGATTTGAGTTATATAAAAAAAATCTGGAGACACGATGAACAAATTAAATTATGAAATTTAACAAATTATAAATGAAAATCAAATTAAGGCTTCGGGTGTTAGTATGAGAAGATTTTTTTACATTAGATGACAGATATTATCAGGACTCAAGAAAGCTAATGCAATGGTCATTATAAGCTCTCAAACAATCAAAATGCTGGCCTTTTTTTCTAAGACACGTAAGTGATGACAATGAAATATGTTATGTATGGATTAGCAAATTACAAACTGCAAGGGAGAGACAAAAGGATATATAAAAAAAAATTATATAAGGACCACGTAAAATTAGACTGTGAGAGTGATGATATGTGAGCTGTCTGTGTGAAGATTCTATTAAATGACAAGTGGGTGAGCCAAAATTTGATGTAACTTTAGTTCCAATACCATAGGTTCCATCTCTATCAATCTGCCACTTCCACAGGTGTATAGCCTTATTTCTTAAATATCAACTTTGTTGTTTTCAATTTTCCTTCACAGAAGCTACGTTTTTCTTGAAAAGTACTTGCAAATGGTGGTCACCGGATAATCACAAAGCTTGGTCCCATTAGTCTCATAACAACATTTGCTAGATCAAAAACGTTTATCCGTTGATTATGATTGATTGATCATTGGTCATCCACACGTCGTTCTTGATTTTTAAACCTAAATATTAGCCAACCCACCATGCCAAGTAGGAAATGTGATCATTCTTGTTAGGATATCGACTCTGATACCAGTTGTTGGGCATCAGCTCTGATACCACTTGTTAGGCCCCGGCAATAAAATTACGAGAATAATAACACATCATTCTTGTTAGGATATCGACTCTGATTACAGTTGTGGGCATCAGCTCTGATACCACTGTTAGGCCCCTGGCAATAAAAATTAACGAGAATAATAACACAAGCAGAAAAATAAATATGACACACAGATATTTACGTGGTTCACCCTTAACTGTTTAGGCTACGTCCAACGGACAAAAAAAACCGGAATAAGTTCTTCCACTATTTAAAAAATAGTAGCTTACAAAGAGAGTAATATACAAATAGTGGCACTCACACGGGTGTTTTACCCAAAAACACCCTAAGATTATCTTCCTATTTAACTACCCAAGTTTAGAACCCAATTCTAAAACATTAAAACTCTCCAAATCTTACTCTTGTGTCGCTCTGCGTGATTGGCGTGCATTGAACTCTAGCACCATCTTCCTATTTATAAGGAGATGTGGAAGCTTGATTAGAGGAGAGATGGATGCTGATTAACGCATCCACCTAACCAGCAGATCACCTTACCAAAGACTTTCGCCAAATTTCTTCTTTCTTTTTTTTTTTTTTTCTTTTCAACTACGTGTGGTTGATTACCTACCAGTTATTTATTTTCAACAAAGTGTGGGGGTCCCACTGAGTGGGCACCGCACAACAAATCTCCCCCTGCACACTCAGATGGGACTTTAGATGCATTACCAAGCTATCTTTCTGCAAGTGGCAAGTTCTCCGTAGGTTAAAGCTTTAGTCATCATATCAGCGCCCATTATTATCAGTGTTGAATCTTTTGTCAATCTGAAATAACTTCAAATCTCCAGCGCATCACGTATTCCAATGATACTCACAAATCAATGTGTTTTTGACCATGAATGAAAGGTCAATTCTTGCTGAGATTGTATCGCGCTTTGGACTATCAACATAGCAGAATGTACTTCTCTTGTTCTAACCCAATTCTTGTTAGGAATTTCTCATCCATAAGAGGTTCTTTTGCTAGGCTTCTGTAATGGCCGATATCTATTCCGCTGCAGTGGATGAGAGTTGCAACGCAATTTTTGCAATTTTGATTGCCAAAAAACTGCTGCTCCTGCAAAAGTCATTCAGATATCCAAGAATGATTTGCGCGATCAACATCACCACCCATATCTGCCATCTGTGTAACCATCTAGCACAGGTCTATTATCACCCAAAACAAAGCAGATTTTTGGAAGTGCCCTTAAGATACCTGAAGGAATCCGACTTTACTGCAGGTCCAGTGCTTCTTTACCTGGATTTGAAAGAAATCGGCTAACAACACCAACAGCATGAGCAATATCTGGTCTTGTGCATACCATGGCGTACATTCAAGCTGCCAACTGCGGATGCATTAAAGGAAAATCTTCTTTCATTCTTCTTTTCTTTCTCACTTGAAGGACATTTGATTGAGACTTAATTGGAATGACCTGCAAGTGGAGTAAGGAAACGTTGTTTCGCATTGCTCATATTGAATCTGCTGAGAACTTCTCGATATACTTTTCTTTGAGACAGCCACAACTTTCTCTTTTTCCTGTCTCTGGAATCTTGCATTCCGAGTATCTGTTGTTGCCGATCCCAAATCCTTCATGGCAAAGGATTTTCCAAGCTCCCTTTTGTAAGCTCTCCAATTTTCTTAGCATCTTGGCCCAAACAATAAGCATATCATCCACTTATAACAAGAGAATATTAAAGTCGCCGTCACGAACTTTTTCACAAACACACAATGATCAGAAGTAGTTTTCTCATACCCGTGATATCTGAAAGAGTCAAACTTTTTGTACCACTGTCTGGGAGCTTGTTTGAGGCCATACAAGCTCTTCTGCCGAAATTTACACACCATGTTCTTTGCCTTTGACTCTGAAACCCTTCTGGCTGCTCCATATAAATTGTTCCTCCTCTAAGTCACCATGGAGGAAAGCTGTCTTTACATCAAGTTGCTCGATCCCAAATTCAAAAGCTAGCTGGCTAATCCGAGCACAACTCTGATAGAAGGACATCTTGACAACGGTGAGAAAATTCTTCCAAAAGGTCACTCCTTTCTACTGACCAAATCCCCTTCCACAACCAATCTCGCCTTGTACCTTGGCTGTGAGTTTTCTGTTCAGTCTTCAAACCTGAATACCCATTTGTTCTTCAGTGCTTTCTTACCTTGAGCAGTTTCACCAACTCATAAGTATTTGATTCTCATGCGAAGGACTTCCCATCTCATCTTGCAGGCTGTCAACCAAGCTCATTCTTTTTATTATCTTCCATTGCCTCCTGGTAGTTCTCTGGTTCGTCCCCCTTGAGTCAAACAAGTCATTAGCTCATAGGAGAATTATCTCTGGGAAGGTATCCTACCTCCCAAGATCTTCTCAATTGGAGGCAGTTCTTCTATTGGAGCTGGTTTAGCATCAATTCTGAATAGGTTCATCATCATCATCATTCATCATTTTTGTTCTACACCAGTTTCTGCCATCAAGGACTAACAGGAAAACTCATTAGTAGACTTTTGGCTTTGCATTTTTCTCAAAGTCTTCAATTGGTGTGGTTCTTCCAAGAATAGCGAACATCTCTGCTTCTGATGAGCTTCTTTTCAACTGGGATCCCATAATTCTGTACGCAAAATCATCATTTTTCCCATTTAACCCAAGAAGATACACTGTTTTGACCTTCGAATCAAGCTTGGATCTTTTATTCTTTTGGAATATAACAAAAGCCCTGCAGCCAAATATTCTAAGATGATCGTAAAGAAATATTTTTCCTTGACGCACCACCTTTCTGGAACTATCTCCTTTGAGGGAGGTGAAAAGGTGCAAAGGTTTGATCAAGTAAACTGCAGTATTCATTGCTTCAGCCCAAAAGGTTTAGGAAGTTGGAGCATGAGAAGAGTCATGCATCGAACCCTTTCAACAATGGTCCTGTTCATTTCTCTTCTGCAACTCTCATTCTGCTGGGAGTGTTTTGGGAACTGTTCTTCTGAAGTCTGATGCATGTTCCGAGCAAATACTCTCCAAATGGAACCTCTGATACTCACACCATTATCAGCTCTAACACATTTGTTAGCTTTCTTCCCGTTGTCTTCTTCAAACAACTGACATGAAAGCACTTTAAACAGTTATGCCAGCACCTGGTCTTTTACTTTATTGGGACAAGCCCACACTTCTAGAAGGTCATCATATAAAGCTAACATATATAGCAGCCACTCAAAGATTTGTCCACCCATTGAGCAAAACATCAGTGTTTACCAATTCTAGAAATACCAGGTTTTCTAGATGGGAAGGAGATCTTTGAAAGGAAACTCTATGTTGTTTACCAGAACAAACAGATCAGTGCATATTTTCAGAAGGCAAACCTTGCAAAGATAGCATTTCTTCTTAGTGAGAGTCTCCATTCCTTTTCTCACTCAAATGCCCAAGTCGTTTGTGCCATAAACTCAGCAGATTGAAGCTTCAACTGCATTCCCACTACTCCTGTGCAAACTTTAGCCTGAGTGTAGTAAGAGGGTGTTGAACTTCCTCCTCGACGAACACCAAGTTACCTTTGGAAAGCTTCCACATTCTGTTAACAAACAGTTTGCATAACCCCAATTCATCAAGACAATGAACTGGACAGGATGAAGTTGCTGTTAGGAGGTGTATTCTCAGCATCTTCCACCAGAGGATCAATCCAGCAATTGGGTTTTTGATGCATACTGTTGCCGAATGCCGCAATTTTCCCATATGTGACCATTCAAAGTCTTGACATGGCCGTAATCTTTCCTGAGGTAAGTTGATGAGAAATATTTTTTTTTTTTTTTCCCCCCTTTTTATTTGAAAGAAAATATGATAAGAACATTGCCAGAGTCAATAATCCGATAAAGATTTTGACTAGTGGAACACCACTAAGGACCAGCTGAGAAATCATGCGGCTGATGTGGGGTTACTACCATCACCCAAGTGCGTCGAGCAGTCAATAAGCTACTGAATGCTTACCTTTCCGTATCGTCTTTTTTCTTCATGCACTTTCTTTGGCCTCGTGGTGCGTTCCTTTTCTCCACTTTCACAATGCCTTTGGACGTGGACGGGCTTTGCCACAAATATAGCAAGTGGAACTCCTTTTCTTGGACTTGGATTCTTCTTCCGTGAATGGTTCACGTTTGTCTGGATTTTGGGGGTATCTTTTCTGCTTCTCCCCCCTCCTTTCTGTAACTGTTAACGAGTTGCAATCTGAGTTGGCCTACTCGTAGCATTCTCCTTCCGTCTGGTTTCTTCGATTCAGAATGCTTTCCTAAAACTGTGGTGTAAGGTCAAATTCCCCTCCGACACAGTTACTGAGCGTAACAAGGTCAAGTGGTCTCCCAACTTGTCCGGCAAGGACTCCAATAAGAAATAGTGCCGGCACCTGGTCGTCAAACACTATCTTTGACGGTCGTCAGTTGGTTTACTATTTCTTGGAAATTTGCCCCAAGTGTTCGAAGCACTTTCGCCAATTCTCTGTACGTTAGATTTACAAGCTTTTTTAACTTAAAAAAAGCTTTATTCTGGGCATTCTTCCGCTCGTAATGTCCTCCAACTCTTCCAAATTGAATAGGCATCTTTTCTCATGAGCGATATGATTTTATGACGCTCATTTCAACAGACTGCCTGATGGTTCTGCGACTGCTTTTTGTTAATCGACTTCAATCGCGTCTCAGTTATTGAAGCGGTCTGACTCCTTTCAACTCAATCGTTTCAAAAGATCTTTTGCAGCATAGAAGATCTTCCATTAATATCTTCCATACTGCATAGTTTGATGAGTTGAGTCTAACCATCTGTGCCTGTTGTTCTGTGTCCATTTGACTTGTTGCAGAAGTATTATCACCAATAAAACCGTATACGTGAAAATAGTAGTATACGTGAATAGTGACCGTATGACTGAATGAGTAACAGCTAATACGTAAACAGTACAGCTGTATGCGTAAATTAGTAACTGTACACGTGAATAGTACATACGTGGAATAGTGCTGGGCTGACCTTGAAACGGACTCAGCAACAGGTAACGCCAATAGTTACTGTTTCACCATCAACTTTGAGTTAACAATATATACTATTCATCCACTAAGTCGATTCTGCAACGTCTTTTCGGAACGGAACTTTGCACTTATGGACAAATCAGAGAACAGATAATATTTTCTCGTCGTCGTGGTATATTTAATTTTTTAAAATTATAAAAATTCTTCTCTTTCTTTTATTTTTTTTT
>NW_023590626.1:202439-261301 GCF_014843425.1 Jatropha curcas | reverse complement strand
TCATGGTACAAAGGATTATTCCAAGCTCCTTTTTCAAAGCGTCTCACCATTTTGTGATTCTTAGGAGAACTTTTGGCGACTAGATTAAGCATTATCCGATGACGCACATCTATGGTCAAGAGAATAATTATTAAGCGCGGCACGTATTCCACGAAAGCTTTCTCACAAACACACAATGATCAGAAGTAGGGTTTTTCTCATACCCGTGATTTATCATGACAAGAGTCAAGACTTTTTTGTACCACTGCTGGGAGCTTTGTTTTGAGGGCCATATCAAGCTTCTTTCCTTCTGCAATTTACACCACCAAGGTGGTTCTTTTGCTTTGACTTTCTGAACCCTTTCTGGCTGCTCCATTATAAATTTCCTCCTTCTAAGTCACCATGGAGAAGCTGTCTTTACATCAAGTGCCTCGATCTCCAAATTCAAGCTAGCCTTGCTAAATCCGAGCACACAACTTCTGATAGGAGACATCTTGACAAAACGGGTGAGAAAATTTCTTCAAAAGTCAACTCCTTCGTTCTTGACCCAATCCTTCACAGAACCAATCTCGCCTTGTATCGCGATTGGCTGTGAAGTTAGTTCTGTTATCAGTTCTTCAACACGTTGCTGTAATAGGCCAGCATCGATCCGTTGTGTTTATTGTATTTGCGCACGAGTGCTTCTCTTCTTACCCTTGGGAACGCAGGCATGTTTATCAAATGCATAGAATACCAACTCATTAAGTATGAATCTCTGCATGCAGGTACTTCCAGCTCACACTATCTTGCCTGGCTTTTCAACCACTC
This sequence comes from Jatropha curcas, assembly GCF_014843425.1. The sequence continues at coordinate 260,515 of NW_023590626.1, read as the reverse complement.
GGATACTTTGTTATATATCCTTTCGGGCAATTAGACCTACGCCCTAGTAGTATTCGGCTGGGGGTTCTAACTTCCCCATGGTGTAGTGTGAAAGAAGTCAGACTCAATTAGGAAGGAATATCTCTGGGAAAGAGTATCCCTCTTCCACACCGCATCTCGCAGGAGTCTTTCTCAAACTATGGAGGCCAGGGGTGGTCTTCTATGGGGAAGCTGAATGTGGTGTCGAGCATCATTCCTGAATTAGGGATTCATCATCACCCCCCCCTCATCTCATCATTTTGTGGTTCTAAACACCAGGTTCTGCATCAAGACTAACAGGAAAGCTCATTGATAGACTTTGGGCTTTTCATTTTTCTCAAGTCCTTCATGGTTTGGTCTCCAAGAATACGACATCTCTGTTCTGATGAGCGCTTCTTTTCAACTGGAATTCCCATAATCCTGTAACCCAAAATCAATCATTTCCATAACCCAAGAAGATACATGTTTTGACTTCGAATCAAGCTTGGATCTTTCATCTTTTGGAATATGAACAAAAGCCCTGCAGCCACAATATTCTAAGATAATCGTAAGAAACTATTTTTTCCTTGACAACCTTTCTGGAACATCTCCTTTGAGGGAGGTTGAAAGGTGAAAGGGTTGATCAAGTAAACTGCATATTCATTGCTTCAGGCCAAAAGGTTTTAGGAAGTTTAGCATGAGAGAGCATGCAATCGAACCGCTTTTCAACATGGTCCTGTTCATTCTCTCTGCAACTCCAATTCTGGCTGTGGAGTTTTGGAACTGTCTTCTGAAGTCTGATGCCAATGTTCCGAGCAATACTTCTCAAATGGACCTCTGTACTCACCACATTATCCAGCTCTAACACATTTTAGCTTTCTTCCCGTTTGTCTTTCAACACTGACATGAAAGACTTTAAACATATCCAGCACCCTGGTCTTTTGACTTTATTGGGAAAGCCCACAACCTTTCCTAGAATGGTCATCAATAAAGCTAACATAATATAAGCAGCCACTCAAGATTTTGTCCACCCCATTGAGCAAACATCAGTGTGTAGAACCAATTCTAGAAATACCAGGTTTTCTAGATGGAGAAGGAGATCTTTGAAAGGGAAACTCTATGTTGTTTTAACCAGTACAAACAAATTCAGTGCATATTTTTCAGAGGCAAACCTTTTCAAAATAGCAATTTTCTTCTAGTGAGGAAGTCTCCAATTCCTTTCTCAACTATGCCCCAAGTCGTTTGTGCCATAACCAGCAGATGAATCTTCAACTGCATTCACTACTCCTGTGGCAAACTGCCTGGGTGTAGTAGAGGGTGTTGAACTTTCTTCCTCGACCGAACACCAAGTTACCTTTGGAAAGCTTCCACGTTCTGTTAACAAACAGATTTGCATATCCCAATTCATCAAGACAATGAACTGAGATCAGATTGAAGTTTGCTGTAGGAGTGTATCTTACATCTTCCAACCAGAGATCATAACCAGCATTGGTTTTGATGCATACTGTTCCAATGCCGCAATTTTCCACATAAGTGCCATTCAAAGTCTTGACATGGCCGTAATCTCCGAGGGTAAGTGAAGAGAAATATTCCTTCTTTGAAGAAATATGATAAGAACATGCAGAGTCAATAATCCATAGAGATTGTTGACTAGTGGAACACTCACTGAGACCAGCATGAGAAATCAGCGCACTACCATCACCAAGTGCGTCAGAAATCAGCGCACTACCATCACCAAAGTGCGTCCAGCATCATAGCTACTGAAAAAAAAAAGGCCTTTTAAACTCCGTATCGTCTTTTTCTTCATCACTTTCTTTGGCTCGTATCTTGGCTTCCACTTTCTGCAGTGCCTTTGGACGTGACCGGGCTTGCCACAATGATAGCAAGTGACTCCTTTTCTTGACTTGGATCTTCTCCGTGAATGGTCACGTTTGTCTGAATTTTGGGGGTATCTTGTTCTGCTTCTCCCCCTCCTTTCTGTAACTGTAACGAGTGCATCTGAGTTGCTACTCGTACCATTCTCCTTCCGTCTGGTTTCTTCATTCAGAATGCTTTCCTTAACTGTGGTTAAGGTCAGATTCCCCTCCGATACATTACTGAGCGTAACAGTCAGTGTCTCCCAACTGTCCGGCAAGGAACTCAATAAGAATAGTGCCTGCACCTGGTCGTCAAACACTATCTTTGACGTTCTTTGATGTCGTAAGTTGGTTCACTATTTCTTGGAATTTGCCCAAGTGATCTAAAGCACTTTCGCCATCTCTGTACTTTAGATTTACAAGCTTTCTAACTAAAAAAGCTTTGTTCTGGGCATTCTTCCGCTCATACATGTCCTCCAACTTCTTCCAAATTGAATAGGCATCTTTCTCATGAGCGATATGATTTATGACACTCATTTCAATAGACTGTCTGATGGTTGTGACTACTTTTCTGTTAATCGACTTCCAATCCATTTATTGAAGCTGGCCTGACTCCTTTCAACTCAATCGTTTCAAAAAGATCTTTACAGCATAAAGAGATCTTTGCAAGCATAGAAGATCTTCCATTTAATATCTTCCATACCTGCATAGTTTGATGAGTTGAGTCTAACCATTGTGCTTGTTGGTTCTTGTCGTCCATTTTGACTTGTGCAGAATATTAATCACCAATAAAAAACCGTATACGTGTAATAGTAGTAATACGTGATAGTGACCGTATGACTGAAAGTAACAGTATACGGTAACAGTACCTGTATGCGTAAAATAGTAACTGTACTACGTGAAATTAGTACTATAACGTGAATAGTGGCTGGGCTTGACCTTGAAACGGACTCAGCAACCAGTAACGCCAATAGTACTGTTCACCATCAACTTTGAGTTACTATTTTACTATTCATCACTAAGTCGATTCGCTAGACGTCTTTTCCGAAATCGGACTGCACTAATGACTCGGCGTAATTTTTCCTCGATCGTCGTGGTATATTTATTTTTAAATAAATATGATCCACGGATTCTGGTAAAGCCTTCGGCTCTGATTAGAATAAAAGATCTTATGTCCAACCTGCAGAACAGTCGTTAGAATAAGAATCTAAGTTCTAAAAACACTCAGCTTATCATATAGAAAATATAGCTCACTAAAATAGACCATATAGAACACAATAAACACACATATTAGAAAATATGAACACACAGATAAACACTAAGATATAAGTACTTTGGTTACCAAGTACGTACCAAAGTATTCGAAGTACCATCAAAATACCTGCGTTCTCCCCCTTTTTGTCATCATACAAAAGGGTTAGACAAAATCAGAGCAAAATAAAGAAAAATAAACAGAATTCCAAAAACATAACCTACAAACCACTATATTAACTAAGCCCAAGTTTTTAGAACCCCAATTTAAAACTGTAAAACTCTCTCAATCTTACTCTGTTCGCTCTGCGGTGTTGGTGCATTGAAGCTCTAGCCAACCATCTCCTATTTAATAGGAGATGTGGAAGCTTGAATTAGATGGAGAGGAATGGATGCGTGATTAAACGCATCTCCTACCAGGCAAGATCACCTTACCAAAGACTTTTCTCCAAATTTTTCTTCTTTCTTTTTTTTTTTTTTTTCTTTTCACTACGTGTGGTTGATTTACCTACCAATTATTTATTTTTCAACAAGTGTGTGGGTCCCACTGTAGTGGGCACCGCTAACAACAATTTTCTTGATATCAGAATTGAATGTTACGGGAAATTAAATCTCCTCTTACCAATCTTTTTTTTCTGCAAATATAGTGAAAAAAGGGGGCGGGATGTTCTGCAATGTACTTATGACAAGATAGAAGCTTTGATCCGTATTTTTTTTTTTTTCTTTTCAACTACGTGTGGTTGATTACCTACCATTATTTATTTTCAACAAAGTGTGGGTCCCACTGAGTGGGCACCGCACAACAATTCTTGATATCAAGAATTGATGTTACGGGAAATTAATCTCCTCTTACCATCTTTATCTGCAAATATAGTGAAAAAGGGGGCGGGATGTTCTGCAATGTACTTAGACAAGATAGAACTTTGATCGTATATAATCAGAGTGGTTAATATATGTATCTACGTGTAAAGATCCGAGAGGTTAAAATTTTTGTTATTTATATGTGAACACATAGTTCCATTATTGTTATACATTATGGTTTATGTTCATGATTGTTATGAAATATAAATTTAGGCCAGTTGAGATTAGCTAAAAATAACAGATTACTAGAGATAGCTGTGATAGAGAAAATATTCATCGGGAGCACTTTCCTTTTATGAATCTAACCCAGTTTGAGCAGTATTAGATTTAATGAAATAGGTCCAACACCTACGGTATAATTAAAAAAAAATAGTGCATTGAGTTGATATGTTTATTTTTTTAATTTTAATATTATAATGGTTCTTGATTTTTAAGCACAGATGTAGCAAGCTATATATACATTAACCAATTTGAGATTGACAAGTAAGTATATATAAATATGTAATCATTCTAGATACTAACTATAAATGGACAAGCCCATGTACTAAGAATGAAATTTGTGATTTTGGTAATTCATAATTTTCTATTAATAAATTCAATTTTAAGAAATTTTTTTTCGAGTATTGAGGGAGGAGAATTCAAACCTGGATCTATTGACAAGTTGTATATATACTTACCACTAGGATATGCATTAGTGTGCAAGATTTTAAGGATTTGTTGGATGTTGGTAGTAATACTGTCATTAAGGAAAAGTAACATTTTATATATGTTAATTATAATCATATGTAACTAAAGATGATTATAGATGTCAATCAGATGGTGGTCTGATTGGTCTTTTTATTTATATGAGTAGTGAAAGGTCATGAGTTCGAGTCATTTCTACTACAGGGTTACCCCATATTGTGTAGTCTGTAGTGTTAATTCGGTTTATAAAAGTTTTTAATGAATTAAAAAAAAAAAAGATTATAGATAATTTGGCATGTTACAATTACAATATAAAAATAAAAACCTCAAGAATAACAAAACAAATAATTGATCTCAAAAAACTAATTTTCAGTCTTAAATTCAATTTAATAATGCCAAATAAATTACAAAATTCTAATGCACAAGCACTAAAAAGTTTGGTTTATTCTAGTGAAAACCAAGGCATTAATCAATTATTTTATTAAATGAATAAGATATATAATAATTATGTAGCTCATCAAAATCCAATTATTAATATTGGGAAAAAATTATAATGCTTGCAATTAGCAGGCAGTATATATAATACACACGTACTTGGGTTGTACCAACAGATTTGGATTCAAACACATATATACATTTTCACATTTAATTAATTTATTAGTTATATTTTCTATATCCAAATTTTAAAATTTTGGAAAATTTGAAAAAAATATATATATATGGCATAATAAATGCACCGTCTTATCCCTTATATCAGAGATTCCGGCCAGCCTGAATAAAGCTTCATTTACTCCTGTGCACATGGATGATTCCTGGCCCCACTTATTTAATTCTTCTTTCTTAAACGACAAAATCATATATACAGGCCTCTGAACCATATGCTATGGAAAATCCAAAATATGAAAGTTATTTTAAATTAAAATATCAATCTTTCTAAAATAATTTAATGCCCATTTTTCAAAATATCAAGCACAAAGAGCTAAACCCTATTCTCTTTCTTACAAAAACAAACTACAAAACGACAAATATATACTGTAGTAAAAATTAACAAGTTATTAATCCGTTATTACATATTATCGAGCTAGTAATTAAAAAGGTGTTACAGAATTAATTAATACTCCACATGCAGCTTTTACCTCCACGTTACAAGTTACAACCACAAGAGACATAAATAAAAGATTAAAAAAGACAAAACCAATATCTTACCCATGCATGTCTCTGAAAAGATTAATTAAAAGTAAATTAGCTTAATTTTCTTCAGTTAATTAAACTCAAAGATTCATTGATTAACAATTAATTAATTAGATTTCATTACTGATCATAGTCTTGTTTTGCATCATGGAGTTCTTGCAATGAGCGATTGCACCTTGAATGGCACTCTGCAACTCCTCCATTGATGAAGTATCTGCATAATATACTCCACCGCCAACCCTACTTGTTGTGCTTGAATCCATAAGCCCGCCTTTTCTAGAAAGCACGCCAGAGTGGCTTGGAGATGACCGCATCGAAGACGGGCAGCTCGACACGCAGCTTCTTCTTCTTGGATACCTCAAGTTTCCCGAGAAAGAGTGAGAAAATCCCCCATTGCTTTCTTTCGTTGTATTATTCCTGATAGAGACGTCAGATCTCTCCGATTTAATAGAGAAAGAGACACTACTGCTTAATGTTGCTGTTGATGACATTATTGGATTTACAACTCCCATTTTTTGCTGTTGTTTTTGTGAAAGTTTCTCGTACAATGGCTTCACTTTCTTGAAGTACTTTCTTATAACCTCTTTTGCCGTGTTACTCATTCTTTTCATTGAAGAACTCGATACCACGTCGTTTTCACGGTTCTTGGGTTCTTTCTTGAAAACGGAAGAAAATCTTGATAAAGAGAAGTATTTGTTGCTTTTCTTGATCTGAGAATTCAAGTGACTATAATTGTTATTAAGCCGCTTGAACTCGTCGTCTTCAGTGACCGAACTAGGTCTAGAAGAGTCACACTCACCAAGCAAGACGAGATCGTTACTGAACAGCGAGGACGTGGAGTCATTGGAACTGCCGGTGGAGTCGCGAGAGGCGATGGTGGTGGTGTCCGAAGAGGAAGAAGTGCTTGAAGAAGCTAAAAGAAGTGTGCGGACCATAGAAATACGAGGAGAGAGATGGAGAGGCAAAAGCTGCCCTTTGTAGAAAAGCTCGTCTGCTGGGCATAGAGCAGTGGAGGATTTGCGAGGAGATAAAGAAATGGTGAACTCAAAATCTGACGAAGAAGAGGAAGAGAAAGAATGAGAAGGTGATGAAGGTAAAGTTTGTGATGATCTCGAATCTTTCTCTCTTCTCCTCCCCATTTTTGCTGTTACATATTATCTACAGAGGGAGAGATAGAGATAGATGGTGGGTTTTGAGGAACAAAATTGAGTGAGAGATAAGATGGATGCTTCTTATAATGATTTGATGAGATATGAAATGTATAATGAGGGTTTTTGTTTTGGTTTGACCTCACTCTCTATGAAGGAGAGTGTAAAACAAGCGCCACCAGCACTTGTGGTCCATGTTTTTTTGAGGTCTACATTATTTAACTGGTTTTGTATAGAATTTCTGGATCTGGGTATCCAAATTAAGGAGAGGGAAGAGCTCACATGGGAACTTGTTTAGTCTCTTTCCATGTGTGTCCTTTTCATCCTTGACCCCTCTTCCTTTCTGTGTTTGCGTGATTACGTGCAGTGAAGAGTCACGTGCCCTAAACGTGAAAGGTGGGGTTGGATCTTGGATTGAGAAAATGATAACACCAACCTGAGCTAATATTCAGATAAACATTTTTAATATTGAGAATTTTAATCTTTAAGTTTTTGATCTTGCAAATCAATTAAGTTCATCAACTTTCGCTTATCTAATCACCTGAAAATGCAGTTTACTTTCTTTATCTAATTAATTAGTGAATTAACATTATATTTATCTTAATTATTTTGGACAACATCCTTAAAGTAGAATGCTGTAATTAGTATGATCACTGTAGCCAGTATTAGATGACTCATATTACAGTTGTAATAGTCCAACTTCAACACAATTTATATATATCTCCCTCTGTTGTTTCTTCTTTTAAAACCAGTTATAATTCCTGTTCTATATATATAGCTGGTCGGCTCTAATTAAAGCCTGTGGATTCGGTAATTGGTGGTGATCAATGATCAGTGGTTACGGATAAAATTTGAAGAATGGGTTCCATTATTATAACACAGTTATTTTGGGCTCTCCATACACTATATGTGTCATAAATGTGGATAGAGTTGGCAATGCATGAATTTAAAATGGGTCAACCTTAGTCTATTTTGGAAGAGTAATTATCAACAAAGTGGTTATTTTGGTTTTAACCATAGGTATATTCAACTTACTCACTTAGAATTAAATTCTGATTACTCTGAAATGATTCATTAAAGGGTAAAATATTTTCGGTGAGTATTTACTCTGTGCATGAAAATCAAACATTCGACTTCACTTAAAGTAGAAGAATATTGAACCACTCGTTCTCAACACTATAATCTCTTCAATTTTAGACCGTTCTCCAAACCTCTCTCGTCTTAGAAACAAAAAAATTCTAAACAAGTTTCGTAGAATCATGATAAAATCAAACGGGATTATTATTATTATTTTATATATATGTTGTTTGGATTATATGTTCTAATCACGTAGTTGAGTTGTTATTTAATGAAGGCAGCGATAATGAAGATCTAACAATCCACCGTCACGTGAGAGGGAAGCAAACGGTTGAAGGTTAATCCCATTTTCCAAAACACGGCCTACCATATTTTATAACGAAAATTTATTCTTTTAAGTTGTAATGGTACGGAATTTAATTAAAACATGGATTAGAGTTTTAAACGGGATTAGATTCTTAAAACCAATGGCACAACCAGTTACAAGGAAAGCTATTTCCACGACCTCTCTACAGTGTCTAATTCAAGATGATTAAGCATTTGATAATAATTTCATTTGTTTCAAAAAAAAAAAAAAAAGAACGACCTTCTACAGTGTCTAAATTCAAGATGATTAAGCATTTGATCATAATTTCAATTTTGTTTCAAAAAAAAAAAAAAAAAAAAGCTATTCAAGGCGGTAAAAAAAAAAAAACAATGGTTAATGCGATAGGATTGGCCTTTTACATGCTTTTAGGGACCATTAAGTACATTTATCCAAGCAATTAAAAAAATTAACAATTAATTACCTTTCTTTTACATATATATATATAATAATCTTTGATATCGGATCTCTCTTTCATGATGCAACCTTGTGGGTGGTATTAAGAACAGCTAGTCTTATGATTTCTGCTAAAAACGCCAGACCAATTATTCAAATTCCGCAGGAACAAAACAACTAAGCAAAGATCATGCGCTAAACTTTAAAAGAAACATACTAGTTGTAGTATTTATATGCATATGGTGCATAGCTTTTTCTTCTTTGTTGGTGAAAAAAAATGTACCTTTATGTTTTTCATATGAAAATATGGAAAACATGTCAAGCAATATATACATATATATATATATATAAAAGAGATAAGAAAAACTTTCTTTGTTTGCTATATGATACCCATAATACTGCAAATCCATATATATTAGGTGTAAATAAGTGTTTTTCGGTGAAATAATGTATTATTTTTTAGATTTAATATATTGAATGCTTTACCTCATTCTCTTTAAGAGTAATAATTCAAATTTGATATCTGAAAAACGTAATTTTTGGAGAGTGCAACAAATTTTTATGCTTTAAACCTTGTCAATACCCTGAGTTTGAGGGCCCAACATAGATTGTAGGCCTAGGAGCCCAGCATGGCTTTTGGTTGGGCTCTGAGCACTATGGGCAAGTTTTCCAAAAAAGAAGTTCATAACGGTAAAAGTTTAAGTCCATTACATTAAGATCTAGAACAACGGCCCAGCGGCCCAGCCTCACCCCCCTTTTTGCCATCTGATAAGTTTATATGCGCACATAACATATTACGTTACATATTACATTAGGGCCCATTTAAGGGCAATTCAGCCCAATAGAAATAAGAAATCAATTTAAATTTATTTGAAGATAAAACTTATACATTAATAAAAATTGTTAAAAGACCATTTAAGAGCAGGCTAGAGCAACGAAAACTTGGCGGGAGAAGGAAATGTCTTTCTGACCATAATATTTGTGCTTCCTAGAAGTTTAAGAAAGGTTTAAAAAGTTTCTAACACGTTACTATCTAAGTTTCCTGGTGGATTGAGAAGGGAATCTTTTCCTTCTCTTTTGTGAATAAAAGAAAATCGTTTCCCTTCTCATGTATAGGAAGGGGAAAGATTTCACTTTACCACTGGCCCAACAGACTCTTGACATTAGTACATCCTGGACCAAGTCCAAACCGGAGTCAAATGGGCCCGTAGCCTGGCATGATACGCATACCGCGCACGTTAGCTAATAATTACTGTGGTCGTTGCAAATTAAATACGATTGCGGATTGGAATTTACCGAAGCAGCTAAAAATTTTTTAAAAAAAAAGGAGGAAAAGAAAAAGAAGAAAAACCTAACAACAGCTCACCGAACGAGAAACCACCGAATTTTTGGATAAGAAAGAGTAAAAAGAAATTTTTTTTTTTTTTTTAATATTCATCTTCTTTTTCTCACGTCTCTTTCTTTTGTAGCCATCTCTGTTTCTCTTCTTTTCTCCTCTCTTTACGCTTTCTTTTCTTTATTTGAAACCCTTGTAACAATCTCGCATCAGTTTCAGTTTGAAGAAAAAAAGGGGAAAATTCTCATTCGGAATTTTGATCTTTACCTCAATCACGGAGCTTAGATCTAAATTTCTAACTTATCAGGTAATTTTTGTTGTCTATAATATTTGGATTACATCTAGGGTTTTAATTCTCTAATCTAGTCGTTATGCCTTTGAATTATGGGTGCATGCTTTGTTTTGTCGATATGTTTTTGGAGGATCTGATATTTGTACTGAAATAGTATGGCTGTTGGATAATTTTTTTTTTTGGGATTTTTACGATTGGAGTTGATTAGATTCTTCTATGCTTATTGAGGAATTACGCTGATTTTTTTTTTCTTTCTGGATAGATGGTGAATATGAGTGATTGGTTTGGAATGTGAAGAAATGAAAAATCCATCTGTCTGAATTATTGGTGACCCAAACTTAAAGTTTGGGCTTTTCTTATTTAATTTGCCCGCTTTGCCGCTTCCTTGTAGGTCAACTGGCCAATATAGTTCCTAATTAATAATGTCGCAGTTTGTGTATCGAAAATGATAAAAATTTTATGAATTTTTTACAAGAAATAGACATCTTTGAGGTTTGGCTACCCTGGAGACTAGAAAACAGCTTCACAGCATTATGAGCTACTACTTTCATCTTCGTAGGACAAGTCTAATTTACATTTCATTCTATAACTTGTTGATACTTGATATTTTATTTGTTATATGGATAATGTTTCAGGAACTATGTCTTTTGCACGGAGTTACCATTCACAAGGTGGCACTCTCCATGATGATCGTTGGCACTCTCACAATAGAAACAACTACAATAACAGGAACCGAAGTATGAACACACAAAGGAACAATAACAATAACCATAATTGGAATTATAATCATTTCCATGACAAATTCAGAGACCATATTAACAACAACAACAACAACAACAACAATAACAACAATTACAACAACCCCTCTCATGGTGCTCCATCATTGAAAAGGAGAAAATTTAGTGCTGGTTCCTGGGGAGATGGTGGGAGGCATCTTGCACAGCCCATTACATATGAAAGTGCAGCTGCTCCTTCAACCTACAATAATTCTGTGCCTCCTATGCGGTCAAATGCTGAGACATCCACATCTACATGCTGCAAACGTGACCGCTCAAAATTGGAAGATGATGAACCAGTGTTTATGTCAAGAGATGAGATTGAGAGACACTCGCCATCAAGAAAAGATGGTATTGATGCACTGCGTGAAACACATTTGCGGTATTCTTATTGTGCATTCCTTCAGAACCTTGGATTACAGCTTGAGTTGTGAGTGCTTCATCTTGAGTGTCTTTGTTAATTATGTTGCTTTCTTTCTGAGTTAAAAGGATTCCTTCACTATTTTAACTACAGTTACTAAGGAAACAGCTGTTTAATTGCCTTAGGTTATTAATTTTATTTCCTAGAATTTATTTGATTCACTAATTATATGTTGATTCTTCCAGGCCACAAACCACTATAGGTACTGCCATGGTTTTGTGTCATCGGTTTTTTGTTCGAAGATCGCATGCTTGCTATGACAGATTTGTAAGTTTTCAAGTCCTTGTTTGTTCAAATATCAATAGTTCATTAGCTCTTCTTTCTTGCTTCTAATTTAATGTTTGGACTTTGCTAGTATTGTGGTTCGCGTGTTTGTTCAAGATGCATGTGTATCATATTTCATGTTCCTGGTTACAGCAATTGTGCTCATCATGAATGGTCTGCATTGTTGCAGTTAATTGCTACTGCTGCTCTTTTTCTTGCTTCAAAGTCTGAGGAGACACCACGCCCTTTGAACAATGTACTGAGAGCATCTTGTGAGATTTTCCACAAGCAAGACATGACTTTTTTATCATGCCTGCTTCCTGTTGTAAGTTTCCATCTTACAGGAGTTGTCATTTCTTGCCTTTGTGCGAGTGCATGTGTTTTTTCCTTGATAAAATTACTAGAGAAAGCACTAAAAAAAGCGTGCATGCCATTTTGAACTTTTTCATGAATGGAAACTCTGGGTTTTGGAATGTGGCAATTAAAGAATTGCCTATGACTTAAAAAAGGGGTTTCCTCTTGTTTTGCAAAAAATTTCAGATTGAGAACTATTGTTGCTCAAAAAAAAAAAAAAAAAAAAAAAAAAAAAAACTCTGGGGTTTTGGAATGTGGCCAAATTAAAGAATTGCCTTATGACTTTAAAAAAAAGGGGTTTCCTCTTGTTTTGCAAAAAATTCGCAGATTGAGAACTATTGTTGCTTCAAAAAAAAAAAAAAAAAAAAAAAAAAAAAAGGAAATACATCATGAGTTGTGCAATGCACTTGCAATTAGTTGGTTCAAACCATTTAAGACCCTTTCCCCCTTTTATCACGGTAAAAAAAAAAAAAAAAAAAAAAAAAAAGGAAATACATATGAGTTGTGCAATTGCACTTGCAATAGTTGTTCAAACCATTTAAGACCCTTTCCCCCTTTTATCACGTATTATCATTGTTCAATTTTTGAGCTGTCTTCAAAAGATAAAGTAAAACTGCTAAGTTTCTAGTGGTGCTGACATGAGATGAATTGCATTATACAGGATTGGTTTGAACAGTACCGGGAGCGTGTGATTGAGGCTGAACAAATGATACTGACAACTCTAAATTTTGAACTTAACGTGCAGCATCCATATGCCCCTCTTACTTCTGTCCTTGACAAATTAGGGTTTTCCCATACTATTATGGTGAATCTGGCATTAAACTTGGTCAGTGAAGGGTAAGCTTATCATTTCATTGTTATATTACTTCATTCGATCTTAGATTTTTTACTGGTGCTTTACATTTGTAATCAGTTAGTTTTAGTGACAAAACTGAACTAATATGCTAAGGTTCTGATCGGAGCTTCTTTCTTCTGGAAGCAATTTGGTTTGGTTCTGTGTGAACATATTTATATGTGGATTTTCTGAAGAGTAATTCAGTTTAGATACTGTTTCGGGTTTAGGAAATGTTGTTACAGCTATTGTTATGTCTCAATGTAGATTTCACTGGTGAGTGTTCAATCTCAAGCTTTGAACACTTGTTGAGGTTCCGTGGTACTTGGTCCATGGAGGAGGATGTGCTGGGTTTCTTCTTGTACACTTTTGGTGTAAAACTGTGTAATAGTCGTGTCAATAATTTTCTTCTTTCGATCACCTACTCTAGCTGTAATTCTGGAATGGGATATTGATTCTTTTGGAATGCATATAATTGCAGGGTATACACAAGATTAACGTGCTTGTTAGCCGGCGGATTGATATGCTGTGCATGGAAAGTTTTTTTTAAACCTCTGAAGTTGAACTGCTGATATGTGTGGGTCACATAACTCTGGTTATATTCCCCATCAACCTGGTTATCTGCACAAAAGATAGCCTCAGAACCTCCAAAACCATTTTTGCAAAAATTTTTCCCCTTTTTCCGTAATTTTTTTTTTTTTTTGAATGATTCATCTGGCCTCTGTAGACAAACTTCTAGTTTGTGAGACATGGTTACATGTCCCACAGGTATCACTTCACACTGATTGGGGGAATTCCATTGTCTTGGCTTAGATCAAAGACTCTGTAGGATCTCTTTTGCTCCCCTCAATTATTTTTTAGCAGACATATCCGTAAAGGATCTGTGCCAGTTGTGTTTCTAACATGTGTGTATAATTGTAAGTTTTATTGTAATACAATTTCAGGTATGTTTGCAGTTGCAGCTGTACTTTCAAAATCTTTTATAGAACAATGCGATTTTTTAGTCAACTTTGTTTATCAACAGTAGTTTTATACCAAAGGAAATTTCAACCATTTATCAACAACTATTTCATTTGAGACATGATTGTCAACAGGTTGTGCAGCTGCATAGTATGTTTGGCATGGATCTGTTATTTGGGATGGTCCAGATGAAAAGTTGGTCAGTATATGGCTATATGGGGATTGGGGATACACGTCCATCTATTTATTTAAGGCCCTCATATGGATGGGTTCTTTAGTTGTTCCTGCTTATATATGGTACTTGTGTACCTAGATGACTTCCTGTGGTAGTTTCTACTTCTCAATTTTTTGTAGGGAACAATCATATGGTACCATGCCCATTCCATTTTGTGGACTTCCAGTACTGGATTTGAGGGCATAGGTGACCTATCTTTGGTTTAAACTTTAAAATTTTAGTTTCTACTTAATCTTAATTAATATCTATGCACATGTAAACATATCTATATATATATATATTAGTTCCTTATTTCTTAATCTTAATTAATATCTACATCCATATAAACATATATACTATATATTATATACATGAACAAATGTTCTCCTTTTCTCTGTTATTAATTTGGTTTCCTTTCTTTGCTTTTTGCCATCACTTATTTCACCAATTATGAAAGTATATCTGTTATATTATCAAAAGGGAACACCAATTGCACCTTCTGCTTAATTTTGTCCTCTTGATTAAAGTACCTGCATAAAACAGCATTTTTTTTAAACAAAGAATCTGCATGAAGGAAAAACCTTCATTGAGATACTAGGGAAAAATATATATATAAAGGAAAAACTTCATTGAGATACGTAGGAGAAAAATATAACTATATATATATATATATATATTATATCTATATATATATAAAAGTGAACTCCTAAAAGAGCCTATAAGTGAACTTCTAAAAGAGCAAAGCATACAATCTACATTAATGACCTAATAATCATATTGTTGGAGGTAAGCATGTGATATTTTCATTTTCTTAAACTGTGGTGTCTCTTATATTATTTTTAATTGAGCTAACCCTAGCAGTTAAGACCATTATTTTATTTCTCCTTTGTTCTTTAAGATTCATTAAAGGGCAAATGGATTGGAATTTCATTGTGAGCTACACTACAGGGATAGCTTTCTTCTTTTAATAAATCTTACCAAATTGGTAAAAAACCGTTGATGGGAGACTTCGACCAAATAACTCTCACTTCTAAGGAATGATGAGACCAACTAGACCATACATAATTGGCATTTTCTTTCCTATTTCCTTTTTTTTTTTTTTTTTTTTTTTTTTTTTTTTTTTTGGAATCCCTCAGATTAAAAAGATTTTTTAGGTTTAATTTTTTTGATTTCTCCTAATTATTGCCGCTTCTTTTTCTTAACCTCTTTTATTTCTGTGTTACTTTGACAAATTTTTCCTGGTTAGTGCTGAGGGAGGTGCAAAAGTTTTTTTTTTTTTTTTTTTTTTGAATCCTCAGATTAAAGATTTTTAGTTAATTTTTTGATTTCTCCTAATTATGCGCTCTTTTTCTAACCTCTTTTATCTGTGTTACTTTGACAAATTTTCCTGGTTAGTGCTTGAGGATGGTGCAAGCCTACAAACAAGTATTTGAAGCTTATGTAGCATTTGTATTTTTTTTATATAGCAACTTGATATTAGCAATGTTATCTCCCCACATCTCTCCTTCACTTAAATTGTGTGTTTGGTTTCCCGGGTGGCACATTTACCAGAAACCTGCTTATTATTGTAGGATTTCATGTACCTTGTATGTGGACAATGTGAAGTACTAAACTTTTTCTGTCTATCCCTACCATCCTTCGTGATAGAAAAGGCCATGAAATAATAATAAAAAATATGGAGAAAACAAACATATTTGATTAATGGTCACATAATAACAAGATTAGTAGGTGATCTCTTTTTCTTTTTTTGCCAGTTGCATTATGTTGCTATTATATCATGGATGTTTCTTTTGTGTTAGTTCAGTTTCTCAACCTATTGCTTTCATAAGTTTATTGTGCCTTTGCTTTTTTTCATCTTGCAAGTTGTCTAAGAAATTGCTCTACAATTTATCCTACTTGAGATACAATCTTATTGCATGTGTATTCATTACCAGAATCACTTTATTCTTTTAGCTATGAGTTATAGCTTTGAAATAACACTGTATGACTTCATTCTCATATTTCAGCCGAAGCTTAGAACTCGCTTGTTATCATTGGTGGTTGGGTGTGTGTGTGTTATTCTAGCTTCAGGATGTGTATCAAATATACCTCATCTTTTTAGTCTTGTGAATATACATGTTACTTGTAGCTTTTTCTTGCACCTGCTAGAGGATTTGGGATGGTGGTATCCTATAATTGGGGTTTGATGGTTGCTTCATGAGCATTTATGCATGTGTTTTTGACGGGCCTTTCCACGATCAAGTTGTTGGGCGGAAGATGCAGATGACTGGTCTAAGCAGTTAATTGTTTGAAACGTCCACTTAGTTTCTGTTTGTTTCTTACTAGAATTGTGTATGTCTGTGGAGTTAAAAAGCCCCTGCAGCAGAATTGGGCCTGGGAGTAGATGTGTTTGTAGATGAGTGTAACTTGTTTGTTATAGTTTGCTACTCTATCAGCTATCCTGCACAGATTCTTGCAAACTATTCTTCCTGGGTTGCTGCATTTTTGGTTGGTAAGAGAAATGACTTGCTTTACTTTCTAACTTTGAATCTAATGCTTGGTTTTATTGTTGTATATTTATCTCTTTTACTCTTACCGCTGGTGTGACTTCTGTCAATGTCGGAATATATGTTAAGTTGAAGATATTGCCTGTTCATATTAATTTCGCCAATCTGGTTGGTTTCAGTATTATGCATCTATCATTTGCTTAACAATGGTGATTTTGGCACAGAACTTAAAAGTATTCTTTTTGTTTTGTAGGCTTCGGAGCTCACTGTGGCTTCAGTTTAAACCTCATCATATAGCTGCTGGTGCTGCCTACCTTGCTGCCAGGTTTCTGAATTTGGATCTGGCTTCCTACCAAAATATGTGGCAGGAGTTTCAAACAACACCAGCCATTATCCAAGGTATCTATGCATACTTTTCATTAACAGAATCAATCAATCGATCAGTCAGGATTGCTGAAACACCCTTCGTCTTTGAAAGACAAAAGTCATGTATTGGTTTAAAAAAATTGGACATCATTTGGCTTTTGCAGTTAATTTTTTGTTTCAGGTTTCTTTTAGGTTATGGAAATTATATATTAGGTTTGACCAATGATTATTTTTGCTAATTCCTCAATATTATGTGACTGCGTGATGCAGATGTGGCCCAGCAGTTGATGGAGCTCTTCTAATAAGACAATACTACTTTGGAGGCTTTCGGGTTGATGATACAGTCCATGTCTTGTTGGTAAATATTCAAATCAGGATATACGTGTTTTCATATTGTAGCAAAGATAATTGACGGTATTTTCTAATGTGAAAATGCTCGAGTGAGAGAGAGAAGATATTCTAGAATCTATCTGAGAAGTCTAAATTGGCTATTGAGAAATATATTGAGTGGCTAGTAAAAGTGCTGTCCGCACGGAATATGGCTGTGTATATTTTAATTTCATGGTGCTGTCCGTGGTTTGAATCTGTTTACTCGTAGATGTGGGTCGAAATATATGTATATATATATCTCTTCCTTTGCATGATGCGATGAGGATATAAGGAAGCTCATATGCCTTTGCATGGTTGGATACAGATTTAGGGAAGCCCTAGATCTTAAAATTCTTTTCCGTCTGAATTTAGAAAGAGGAAAGACATGCATGAACACAATCAGTCCCAAGTTGCACTTGGCGATGTCTGATCGATTCAGTCATAATCTTAGTGTGGCTATGCGCGAAAAATGCCAATATAAATCTCTCTAATCTTTGTAATAATTGGATTTCGGATATGTACACACACACGAAATGTCATTTGTTTTCCATTTTCTTATTTCGATTCCTCACCACTAGGGAAAAGGGTGTGGTGTTGTAAGGAAAACCCGATTCGAAGAGAAGAAGTGCTTCAGGCTGGTAAAGCTTTAATTTAATAGATAAGAAGCATGCTTCTATGGCTTGAATACTACTGATCTTCTAAAAAAGAGAATAATTGGTAATGTCTATATGTCAATGGTTATTTCTTTTTTCTTTTATCTTTTTTGGAGTGAAATCTTAGAATTTTACCCCATTTATTGATGGAACAAAATGTTTGGGACGAAAGGAAGGAAAGCTGCAAGAAACATGTTGGCATTTTCTGCATAAGCTTTGCGGATTCATGTTTTTTTTTTTTTTTTTCTTGTAAATGACATCAGGGATGAAGCGTTTCAATTGAAGTGTCTTTGGAAAATTGAAATATAGGTTGAGTTTTTCTGGGAAAAAAATATTTTAAAATTTTATTTTCAAATAATTAAGTGAAATTTATAACTAATTGAAACTGTTAAGAACGTGCAGCGTTTTAATAAAATTGGAATTATTTGAATATGAAAATATAAAATCAAGTACGAGAATACATATGTCTTTTTCAGAATATAATTAATAAATGAAAGAAAATTCTTATGGAAAGAAAATAATACTCACTAATAAAAAGGAGCATGAAAAGTTACTGTCCGTGGATAACTTATTTTATTTTATTATTTTAATAAAGGCTCAAACGATTAGTCTTAAGTTTATTTGAGGATGCAATTTTGTTTTTTTTTTTTTTTTCTTTTTTTAACAAAGTGATTGTACTTCATCTCGTGAATTTAAAATATGCTTCAAATGATTTTTTTTAATTTAATAATTTTTGAAAAATTCCAATGTAAAAACTAAATGGCAATATTGGCCACGTATTCTTTAGAGAAAACTTACAATAAAGGTTTCTATTTTCTTCAATAAATCGTTAGAAATCTACTCGTCGTAAAAACATGGCTTTTACTACAGTAAAGAATTAATAAATTCTGTATTAATATAGAACTACATTTGAGCGACGCATCGTTTATTTCAATTTACTATAATATTGGTTATCTATTAAATAGGTCTTTTATTTTTTACTATTTCTTTTACATTTTTTTAAATAATTTCTTTGTATCTTTAAAAGCACCCATATATGTCTAAATTCATTATTCATTCACACATATATATATATATATATATATTATTGCGATTTATATAAATATTAAAAATCAGACTATCAAATACCTTAAAATTATATAATCTCCCAAATAATTTCTTTGTATCTTTAAAAGCACCCATATATGTCTAAATTCATTATTCATTCACACCATATATATATTATAATATATATATTTATTGCGATTTTATTATAAAATATTAAAAATCAGGACTATCAAATACCTTTAAAAATTATATAATCTCCCATGAAAATATGTAAAATCAATTTCACTTTAAGGATAGGATGATTAAAAAATTTATATTAAATATCATTAGAATATTATCATAGAATATTATGGTTTATATATATATATATATATAAAATATTTAAAAGTTAATTGAAATTTTAGAATTATGCAACTTTTCTTAAATCTAAAGTAAATTTGGCATTATAAAAAACAAAAGAAAGCAAAATAATTGTTGTTAAATTTTAATAAATTTATTTTAAAGTATGAATTAAGATCTTGAAGTTTGACTCGTTTTCACTGTTTAAAAAGGTTTAAATGAAATTTTAAATGTAAAAATTAATATTTAAATAATTTAAATCTAATACATGATAAAATTGTATATGGGTATTGAAACTTTTAATTTGTTTTTATAATTAATTTTATTCTTCTTATTTTATTAAAAAATAATTGATAAAAAAGTAAATGTCTTTTTGGAATCAAAAAAATAATTAATTAATAAATTAAAAAAATGTAAGTTAATTTTTATTTTTCTAAAAAAAATGAATACAAACCCGTTTAAAAGTAAATGTTCATTTTTAATTTTTTAAATCTATAGATTTATATTTAAATTGTATTAATCTAACGATGAAAAACACTTACGATTGATACAGGGACATCTCAATTTCTCTACCACTAATTTCACCCCTAAAAAATTATTAACTATTATTTTTTTATCAATTAGTTGATAAATAAAGTTTATAAAACTCTGTTTTGGATAAATTCATTCTCAAATTGTTTTCCAGTGAGAATTGGTGTATCCTGATACAAAAAAACAATTGGAGTCCACAAAATCCACTATAAAATTACTGTATTTGTGTTGGTATTATCCTCTGTATATAGTTAAATTCATTTACCACTCTTCATCATATCGATCATGATCAAACATTAAAAGAGAAGTGATGTTTCATCAAATACTTCCTATGTTACCACTTAATATGGATAATAGAAATGTATTTTTTCACAGCGGAAATGCTTTAAAAGCTGCTCCAGTGCTTTTCATTTTTAAAGATCTTTCCATCATGTCTAAACTTACAAACAAAGTATTAAACTGAGGATTACTTTCTGAATTTCCGAAACGCATTATAACTGGTAAGCGATCGCGTCGATGAATGTCTTCTCATCTTTCGTGGCGACCAAGTGATTTGCCTTATGCATGATGCCGCGCACTGTTACACAAGTTATCCAAAAATGGATATTGAGTTGGTTTCGCCTCATAAACGAATGGGTCAAAAACTTATTTTCAGGGAGTATTCCATCACCATCCTTAAAAAGCGTGCCTCATTTTCCTTCTCTTTTTCTTCGTTATCTTCCTATCATTAGGCATTTTGGGATTCCCCGGAAAAACAAACAGAAAACAGATTATTTCTTCGAGAACTGCCGCTTTGGTTTTTTTTCTGCGCTGCTTGCAAAACATCTGGAAAGTGAGAGATTATGGGGACTCAAGCTAAAACGTCGTATTGAAAGCCATTTCAAGGCCATTTTAATACGCCGCTTTGGTGATTCTCCTTTCTCTCCTCCATTCTCAACCCCACAAGCTGACGAGTTTTCTTCTCCTGGTAGTCTTTTTCTGTTCTAGAAACAACAATGTATTTTAAACCTTTTTATGTGTCTTATTTTGTGTGAGCCTTAGGGGCCAAAATGTGAACTTTTGGGCCTTTGTGGCTAAATTGGGCATTTTTGGGCCTTTGGGGCCAAATTGGGAATTTTTGGGCCTTACGGGTCAAAATGTGAACTTTTGGGCCTTTGTGGCCAAATTGGGCATTTTTTGGGCTTTTGGGACCAAATTGGGAATTTTTGGGCCTTAGGGGCCAAAATGTGAACTTTCTTTTTATGTTTCTGCACTTATTGTTTTATTAGCATGCATGCTAGGATAGAATTAAGATATTACCCTTAGTAAGGAACCAAGGAATAACTCTTAGACTGCTTTAGCTTTTAGGATCCACACATTAGATTGGACGTAGGCGAGCCAATCGCGTAATCAAGTGTATTTTCATTTGATCATGTTTATAATCTAATAATCAATGTATTTCAGCCTGATTGGTTCTGCGTATCTTCTGTTTGTGTACTTTTCTTGTTTCCTGTCATGTTTTTCTTCTGAATATCCTGGATTAGTATAATTAATTCTGGCATTGCACTCTGAGCAGAGCAGGGCTATAGTGTTGTGCTTCCAGAGAAATTACATGCAGGAAAATGGAACGTATACAGGTAGGTATTAACAATAATTCCTGAAATTTCTGGGAACACTCGTTAGGTCCTTTAAACTGTTCTTTATTTTATTAATTTGTTGTGGCAGGTCTGCCCATTCTCCATTGAAGCTGGTGAGCAGATTTCCAGAGCATCCTGATATTGGTACATTGCATGATAATTTTGTGTAAGAATCCTTCCTTTGCTCGATTTATTTATGTTTGAAGTTCCTCAATGTCAACTACAATTGTTTCTGTTGTATGTAGAGCATTCAGTTACCTCTGTTTAGTCTTCATACAGTAATGGTTTCCCCCACATTGTGACTGTAGGCGATCAGTTGATGCTTTTAGGGATTACAAATATCTGGGTACACGAATTCGGGTTGATGGAACAATTGGAGAGTAAGTCTCCTGTTAGCTAAATGAAGTTCATAATTTGGTATTAAGTTAACTTATCCATTTAGATTGTAGGTATAAATGGATGACATATGGAGAAGCAGGTACTGCACGAACGGCAATAGGTTCTGGCCTAATGTATCATGGAATTCCAAAGGCGAGTATCCAAACATCAATTATATGCTAAAATAAGCTCCATCTAACCTTGTTTTATTTTTTCCTTTTTATATATATATATATATATATAATGATCAAACGTAGCTGTTGTTGGTTTAATTCTTTTCTTTATATATATATATTTGTATTCTACATACAAATATCTGACTGGTGTTCTTAGTTGATCCTTCGTGACTCCTGATTATTATTGAATTGAATATTGCAGGGATCTTCTATTGGACTATACTTTATCAACAGACCAGAATGGCTCATTGTTGATCATGCCTGCTCAGCATACTCTCTTATATCAGTTCCTCTATATGACACTCTTGGTCTGTCGATAGATAAACAAGAACATTAGTTGATCTTTGCTTGCTTCTTTGGACCTTAAAATCAACAGTTGTCTACTCTGCAGGTCCAGACGCTGTCAAGTTTGTTGTAAATCATGCTGAAGTGCAAGCTATATTTTGTGTCCCGCAAACTTTGACAATAGTGAGTTAAATCTGTACCCTTCTTAGTGGCCTTGAAGATATAATATTATTTCTTTTCGGGGTTCTAAACTTTGTTGCATTGATATAGAATTAAATCTGTACCCCCCAAAGTGCTGGTTGAACCTTCATCACAATTATTCTTTCCATTTCTTCCTAATTTACACTCCTTTTTTTAGTTCTTTCCTTCTCTCTCTCTCTCTCTCTGTTTCCTCTTTTTTTTCTTCCATTTTTTTTTTTGTGTTCCCCTTTTAGTTCTTTCCTTCTCTCTCTCTCTCTCTCTGTTTCCTCTTTTTTTTCGTTCCAATTTTTTTTTTGTGTTGGGGGGGGGGAGGGGGGGTGGGGGGGGTGGGGGGGGGGGGTTGTTCATTGTCATAGTCCCAAACAAATATAATAAGAGGGGGGGGTTGTTCATTGTGCATAGTCCAAACAAATATAATAAGACATTCTTAACCTTTCATCAATGTGGAATTGCCGCAGTCATTTACAGATTTAACATTGCAGCTTCTTAGTATCATCCCTTTAATGTATACATGTTAAATTATTGCTCGCCTTCACTACTCATTGTTTTCCTATTTCATCTTTTGCATTTTTATATATTTATGAAAGTAAATCCTTCTGAGTTCTGATTATTGCTACATGGTTGGAATTTTGCAGTTGCTGAGCTTCTTGTCTGAAATTTCAACTGTCCGTCTAATTGTGGTATGTTAAACTCATAGAATGGAAATAAATCTGATGGGTTGTTTTCCATATATAGAGCCAAGTTTGATTTTGACTGTTCTCATTTGTTTTTCCTGTTAAACAGGTTGTTGGAGGGATGGATGATCAAATGCCATCTCTTCCTCCATCAAGTAAAATTGAGGTTCTAACATACTCAAAACTACTTAGTCAGGTAACTATACATCCCTTATCGTCACATGACATCCTTAATTGTTTCCAGTGACATGCATGAAATGATACTTATCATTAAATTATATAACCACTACTTGAAAAATACAAGATATTAGAGCATGTGATTTCTCCTCTCTCTCTATATTTGCAAGATCCCATTCATTGGTGTTTAATCTTCTTTTTAGACAGCTAGTTGGCAGCTGTCTACAATGAACATTAACTTGTTGGGGCCCATAAAAAAGTGCAGGAAGCTGGGCTAGGGCAATAACTTGATCACATTGGGACTTGAAGCTATTCATGTAAATTATTGATGTCTGTTAGACCACATTCCTTGAAGCTCAAAGTATTTAAGTAGTTTACACATGCATGAATGCTTGTGGATTTGTTCATATTCCTTTATCTTGATTTGGGTGAACTCCAATTACCTTCGTTGTAGATCAAGTGCCATTTTTTGGTGTTATTTTTCTAAAATAAATCAAGTTGCTTCTAAGCCTGTGATATTAGAGAAGCTTAGGTTTTTCAAATTTTTTTTTTCACTTTTTATCATTAACATAATTATTTGTCACGCGAATGGCTTGCTTTTAGGGCCACAGTAATCCTCACCCTTTTTCCCCACCAAAACCTGAAGATGTTGCTACAATTTGCTATACAAGTGGTACTACTGGGACACCAAAGGTATGATTCTTCCATAAATTTCAACCTTTCGATTTTGAAGCTAGAGAAGTTTTTGGAATTGATTTTACTGCTTATTGCAACTAATATACAATTTTATTATTGTTGAACTATGCAAGGGAGTTGTATTGACCCATGGAAACTTGATAGCAAATGTTGCTGGGGCCACTATTACTAATAAATATCATCCATCGGATGTGTGAGTACTATAGCTTTGGCTATCACATACATGATAACCGCTTGGCTGAATTACTTGTGATTTTGCAGTTGTATATCATACTTGCCTTTGGCACATATTTTTGAACGAGCACATCAGATCTTGTCAATATATTACGGAGTTGCTGTTGGATTTTACCAAGGAGTATGTTATTGAATTAAATTTTTCTCTGTTTGTTTCTTGGATTTGTATTGTGGTTGCTTTTTTTTTTTTTTTTTTTTTTTTTTTTTTGTTTTCTTGGAATTTTGATTTGTGGTGCTTTTTTTTTTTTTTTTTTTTTTATGTTCTAGGTAATATGTTGATGATCGATATCATGCTGCGTACATATGCTGATTTGCATGCAAATGATGCGTTGGTCATCCCACAATGGTATGTGCATTTGGAGCTCATAGGGAAAATCAACTTCGTCTGCTGTACTGGACTATTTTTTTTTTTTTTTTTTTTTTTTTTTTTATATATATGATCAATATCATGCTGCTACATATGCTGATTTGCATTCAAATGATGCTTGGTCATCCCACAATGTATGTGCATTTGAGTCATAGGAAAATCCACTTCGTCTGCTGTTGACTATCTTCAGCAGTTATGCACTCACTGTAGAAGTTCTTGTATATCCAATGTTTTCATACTGGAAACGTAATCATTCTGATCCAAATGAATTCAACCATGCATTGTCAATAACTGCAAAGTAGAAAACATAGTTTTTTCATGCATCAAATTTGGTTTCTATTCCTGAGCAATAAATAAGGCTTCTAACCTATGCATGCAGGATAATATGAAACTGATGGATGATATGGCTACTTTAAGACCCACTATCTTCTGCAGTGTTCCTCGGCTGTATAATAGACTATATACTAGGTGAATTTACTATCCGCTGCTGCTGAATTTTTCTAATTTGTCGCAACTGTTGTGGTTTTGTGTTAATTGATTATATACATTTGTTACAGTATCACTAGTGCTGTAAAGACTTCTGGTCCATTAAAGGAGAGGTTATTCAATGCTGCCTACAATGCTAAGAAGCAAGCAATTTTGAATGGTAGAGAATAGTTTATGGGGCTTCTGTTACTTTCTACTGTGAGCTTTTCATTTCTAGTCAATAATATTTGTATCAACATGGTGAAAATTTCATTCATCGCTATACTATTCTGTGATTTCTGGCGGACGCTTTCAAAATTCTGATAGGTATAAGATTATGTTGACCTGTAATGAGGACAGACATTCCAGAATTTATAAATTTACAGAAAAATCTTGTGAGGCAAAAGACAAATTTCTCTGTCATTTGTATTTGAAGGTGAATTCTGAAGGCTGAGAATGAAGTAGTTGATCAATTACTGCTCTAGAAGATTAAATTTTTTCATTTACACTGGAAACAATTAAGCCAGGCAAACATTTAATAGGCATGTGCATATGCGTCTCACTATTGGCTGCACTAACACTTGAACTTTTTGCTGTTGGTGAGGGTTCATATAAACAGATTTTATATCTCTAATACCCATGTGAAACCAATGGGGCTTCAATATGTGAATGCTTGCCCATCATTACCTTGTGTTGGAAAGTAATTAACCAAAATGGGGATGTAAAAGATTTGAACCTGGCTCGCTTGGTCAAGGAAAATTCAACCTCACAAAAGAAAAAGCAAGTTCAATCCATATTTACTGATTCAGTTTTATTTTATGATTTAAACTTCAAGATAGTTGTTGGCTAAGCTAGAGCAACTTATAACATAAGGATGACATCTCTGAAATGGTTGATAACTCAAAAAGTTTCGCGTCATGCTGTATCATAAGTAACTTCAGGTTCAGCATCAGAAAGTGGATTTCAAATGTTATAATTTTGGAGCTTGATAATGATTATTATCAAATGTGAATCTCTTGCTTGCTTCTTAGATGCTTAATGGTTGTACCACATGTACAATTTTTACAGGCAAGAGTCCATCTCCAATGTGGGACAGGTTGGTGTTCAATAAGATAAGGGAAAGACTTGGTGGGCGAATTCGTTTCATGCTATCAGGTGCTTCACCCTTGTCTCCTGATGTCTTGGAGTTCCTGAAAATGTAAGTTGATAGATTTTAGCATATTGAATATTACTTGGATGCAGTTTTATTTTGCTTTCTGATTTTGTGATACTTTCTGTATTGCTTTGCAGCTGCTTTGGTGGTCGAGTAACCGAAGGATATGGCATGACTGAAACTTCTTGTGCTGTGAGTTCCATGGATGAGGGTGACAACCTAACCGGCCATGTTGGCTCTCCTAATCCGGCCTGCGGTGAGTTATGTGGTGTTACATACCTGTGAAGTTGTGTTTCTTGTGAATTAATGATGCTGCTTTGGGATAAGGTTATTATATAATTTATACTTCTGTTTCAGAAATAAAGCTCGTGGATGTTCCAGAAATGAACTATACATCTGATGATCAGCCTTATGCTCGTGGTGAAATCTGTATAAGGGGTCCTGTTATTTTCCAAGGCTATCATAAAGATGAAGCACAAACGTACTTACCTTACCTGTCGCCTGTTCGTTTTGCTGTTGAGTTGGCCATGCGCTGAGCAAAACTGTTTACATAATTATGTTGTGCAGGAGAGAAGCAATTGATGAAGATGGGTGGCTTCATACTGGAGATATAGGATTATGGTTACCTGGAGGTCGTCTAAAGATTATCGATAGGTGAAATTTTGTCTCTAAGTAATTGTCTTTCTTTGAATTAATAATTAATATTGAACCAAAGGCACGCTCCCCAGATTCCCATATACATTAGCATTGTACATAAGATTGCTATTGACCTTTAACTATTTAGAACTAGCTAGTTTATAGATCATGTTGTCTTAGTTATTTGCTATAGTTTAAGCATCTAACTTTTGCTTCTGGAAAAGACAAAGACTACTTGTTATCTTAGTTTAAGATCCAAATATTTTAAAATTGAGGTAACTGTGGAATTTTAGGCAACATCCCAATGGAGGGCAAATGTCAAAGAAGCTATATTTATTTATTCAATAATTTTTTGGTTTGGAGTTTGGTGCTTATGCTTTGGAGCATATGTGGCTTTAAAATTTGAATGGAAATACTTGTATGTTGGTTCAGGAAGAAGAACATTTTTAAACTGGCACAGGGAGAGTACATAGCTCCAGAGAAAATTGAGAATGTATATGCCAAATGCAAATTCATTGCTCAGTGTTTTGTGTATGGTAGGCAAATGAATTTTTAATTATGGTTCTTTTTCTTTCTCTCTGTCTTCACTTTGCCTGCTAAATTTTTATGTTTATATTTGCAGGGGACAGCCTGAACTCCTCTTTGGTAGCCATTGTTTCAGTGGACCACGGTGCATTGCAAGCATGGGCAGACTCTGAAGGCATTAAGGTAGGAACATTATACTTGCAAGTCAGAATTTGTATATAAAATGTTCTCTGGCAATTTGTATATACTTGTAAGGCATTAAGGCATGTACACTAGGAACTTGCTAATGGTTCTCTGGCAATTTGTGTGTAGTATGAAAATTTGGAGCAACTATGCAATGATCCAAGAGCAAGGGCCGCTGTCCTTGCAGTCATGGATGCTGTTGGAAGGGAAGCTCAGGTAATGTCTTGAAGGCAAAAGATTGTATTCATAGCTTTGAATTTTCTGCTTGAGCTCTCCATGGATCGGACAAATTTTCTTGCAGCTCCGAGGTTTTGAATTTGCAAAAGCTGTGACTCTAGTGCCGGAACCATTTACGATAGAAAATGATCTTTTGACTCCGACATTTAAGGCAAGTGTACATCTAAGAACATTTTAAACATGTCAAAACTGTAGAGCGGAAAAAACAAAAAAAGCCTTGGCAGCAACTCACAGTCTTCTCTTACTTGCAGATTAGGAGACCGCAAGCAAAAGCGTATTTTGAGAAAGCAATATCACAGATGTATTCAGAGCTTGCGACGTCTGATCCCTCTCCTAGAGGGAGGTTGTGAAGTTGGCAAACGAAAGCATTGAAAAGTCGAATCATGCCAATCAATTTCATGGCATCGTTCGCATGACAATAAGTTCAAGTTCTTCAGCTTGGATCGACATATAGAAGAGCTTATAGGCTGCTGGAGAATTCTGCAACTACTTTTTTTCCGTTTTGTTTTTGCCCCTCTCTGAATAGAAGGGCCTATAGCCTCTTGCACGTATAATTTGTTTCCAGAAAATAAATAGGAAAGAAGACATCATTATAGGAGGATGATTTTGGATGTGACAAGGCATTGCCATAACCATTGACAGCCATCTTCTGCTGCTGTTGAAACCAATCTGTAAGTTACATATGGACATCATATTTTACATATCTCAATTTGATTGGCATTTTGATAGTTTTAGGTGGACTATTTTCCTTCCCTGTTGGATCTTTACAATCTACAATAAAAGTACAAAAAATATTATCTCCATTTCTCTTTATGGAGTCCTTTCTAATTACTCTGTTGGGACGATTCATAATGAAATGGGCGTTTGCCTGCCTATCTGCCAGTCTTGTGAATGACCAATCATGGGTTAGAAGTAGTTATTACTAATTGCAAGCTTATAAGGTTGGACTCTGTTTTATTATTTAACCGGTAAGACTGACAGAATTTGTTAGATATAGGAACACGGTAGTAGTCGTTGCATCGACTTTCAACCTTTCATGAATTTCGTATTCATAGTTTAATGAGCGATTCAAAATTAGAGACTTAATTTTCAAGTCAATATAATTTTAATAGTCGAAGAGCTAAATAGTATCAAACTAAAAATTCAGTATGATTAAATTTTTCTTACAATTCAATTCGACTTGGCGAAAATAATGTTTTTTCTCACATAATATATTTCAAACATAGATGACATGGAATTTCACAAATAGCTAAATGAGAAAATACAAAATGGAATAAAATTGTTACATCTTTGATTTTGACAGATAGATTAAGAATAAGAAAGAAGCTTGGCTTTGAAGAGGAAGTAGTGTATAAGCAAAACGACAAGACAACACTGCCACGATACTGATTCCCATTTCCCAACTAAAAGTTTTTGTTTGGTGGGGGAAAATGCATGAAAATGGTGGAGTCTCTGCTCATTTCTCACTTCTCGTGGTACACATTTCTTATTTTCTCTGTGCTAATACAGGCACACTTCCATTTACGAGGTCAAATGATGTGAATTAATCTTTTTAAAAATCAGAGTAAACTTACTATTTAGTATTCAATATTTCAGAGTTGGAATATTGCTGTCTAAGAATGCCACGTGTCCAAAAAAGGGGCGAGTATGTATGTGCGTGTTTTAATTAATTAATTCATATTCGTATGACATTTTAACGGTAGGTCCAATTGAAATACATTACCTGTGTGTCGTCGAAGCATTTAAATCATATCCCATTATGCTTTAATCAAACGTCCACGTCACACGCTCCAGTAACCGACAAGATCTCACATACGCTTCGCTGTAGAAGAACACAACCCCACGGCGCACCACTACCACTCGTAATGGTATTGCCGGTAATAATAAAAGTGAAGAGTTAAATATTACTAACAGAGAACGGTAAGACACAAAAGAGAGTGAGAGAAAACGTGAAGTCTACTCAGGATTCTACGCTACTGTGACCCTTTTGTTGTCTCTCTCTCGCGCGCTTTCTCCTCTCCAACTGATTCTTCAGTTTCATTTCCATCTCTTGTTTAACAGGATTATTTACATTCAGAGACTTTGAATTCTCGCGGTGCAATCAGTTGCTTGCTGATCTGTGTTTGGTGATTTCCGGATGCTGTGCAGCATCATTATATATATCATATCCGATTTGGTGCCAATTAGGGTTTAGGATAGGGTTTGATTTCGAGAGAGAGATTGGTTGATAATGTTATCGAATCATCTACAGGATGGAATCGAGACCGCTAAGCTGTTATGGTCTCGAATTCCAAATTCAGAGGATGGTGAGTTCGAGAGAGTTGGTCTCTTGAGCACAAGCGATGGGAGACCTGTGGAGAGCCTTGATTACGAAGTTATTGAGAATTATGCGTATCGAGAAGAACAGGTTTGTGTTTCTGCTATTCTGCTTTTCGCGCACACGTATGCATTAATCGGGACTTCGATTCTTTTTTAGAAAAAAAAAAAAAAATTCTCTCCTCACTTTAATCGCTATTCGTCCTGGTTTCTTTTTTGGGACGTGCAGGCGCAGAGAGGGAAACTTTATGTTGGATATTGTGTAGCTGTGAAGTGGTTATTTGCTTTGCTCATTGGTATCGGTAAGCGTTCTTAAGATTTTGGTATTGGATTCAAGTTTATAGATCGATCTGGAAACTTTCCCGAATTCATTGTTATTACTTATTTTGCGGTTTGGTACTTTTGTTATCTGTTCATCTTTTACTTAGATATTCATTAAGTCTAGTTAGCTTTATTATGAGCTGTGCGCCTGATGTATTATATTCATATTTTCAAGAAGCGAATAGATATAACTGAAGAATAGCTTTGCGAAATTTTTTTGTTACACAGTGAATGGGGCGATCTTTAGGATTGCTTTTCTTATATATGGTCAGGCATAAACTTCACCATTCGTGCTTGTAAATTAGAATAAATAATGATATATTCGAGTATGTTTTTCATATGCCCCTGATGTGGTATTGATTATCTGCTGAAGATTCAACCAATGGAGTATGATTTCTATCGAGATTTTCCCTACAAATTTTTTTGGGGATAAAGTTGGACGAAGTAGAATTATGATGTTGTAGTTTTTAACAATGAATGTGAAGTTATAGTGGATAAAATTCGTCTCTGTAAATTGATTCTTCTGGATTTAAATTGCTAAATGTAAATCAAAATGAAGCCCAGATGCATAATTTCAATTGCTTTCACTGGAGAGCATTTAAAAGTTTAGAGTTAAAATATTTTTTTGGTGACATTTCTTCTCCTTCTTCTTTTCTGATATCTTTTTTTTTTTTTTTTTTTTTTTTTTTTTTTTGGCTTATAGGTACTGGGATTAGCTGCAGTTTTCAATTAATCTATCTTTTTTTTTTTTTTTTTTTTTTTTTTTTGGCTTATAGGTACTGGATTAGCTGCAGTTTTCATTAATCTATCTGTTGAGAACTTCGCTGGCTGGAAATTTTCACTGACTTTTTCTATAATACAAAAATCATATTTTGCCGGCTTCATAGTATATGTATTAATTAACTTGGCTTTAGTCTATTCATCTGTATATATTGTCACACAATTTGCGCCCGCAGCAGCAGGATCTGGTATTCCTGAAATTAAAGGTTATTTGAATGGTAAGCTGAAAAGCTCAATTGGCTTGTCTTAGTGTCACTAATCAATGAGTTATTCCTACTATAATCCATGGAGATGCTAATCAACATTAATTGTATAGGAATCGATATTCATGGAATTCTACTTTTCAGAACCTTGATTGGAAAGGTTTAATGGACTTCTTATCATAAACTTTCTTGTTTAGGATTTTCTGATTATTCATATTTCAATCTTAATTGTTCTCACTTGATGTTTATAGATATTTGGAAGTATTGGTTCTGTGGGAGGGGGTCTTGCTTTAGGCAAAGAAGGTCCCCTTGTTCATACTGGTGCTTGTATTGCTTCTTTACTTGGACAAGTAAGAATCACTTCTTGGAGTTTACTTTGTTTCAGAACTAAAACATATGTTTGCAGAACTTTTTAATGTTTGCCACAATAACCTAAGTTTCAATTGTCAATTTAGGGTGGATCCACCAAATTTCATCTAAGTTCCAGGTGGTTACAAGTTTTCAAAACTGATCGTGATCGCCGTGATCTTGTGAGTAACTTACCCCTTGATGTAATTAAGCTTTTACGTTTTGATGGGAGATTGCACTTTTGGATTTATTTGCTTGTTACATCTCCTTGGAAACCCTTTTACTCGCCAAGTGGTTGTAGCCAAATAGATGTTGGATATTATGTCATGCAGAAACATTGTAGCTTGGGTACCATTTTATTATGGTCTCTCATTTTTCTAAGAATAGAGGTGATTCACATCTTTATTGTGCTCATTTTTTGATTCATCTAATGTTTTGAAAAGGTGACTTGTGGATGTGCAGCTGGAGTTGCAGCTGCTTTTAGAGCTCCTGTTGGTGGTGTATTGTTTGCATTAGAAGAGGTTACATCTTGGTAAGACAGTTTTATCCTTGGTTATATGGTTAACCTTTTGTAACAAAGAGCAAAGAAATAAAATTTAGGTTATGTTGGATGCAATTGATTTTTAATTGTGCAAGCATGGTTTATTTGCCATTGTTATTCATCAGATATATATGCTATTGCCAATGTGTTATATGCATTCCCATGTTTTCCTTTAAATTTTTTGACAGTTTGGTCAGTCTACTCATAGTTTTATGTCAAAAATTTGAATGCCTCTTACATTTGTTTCTGTTTTGTGCTTTAAGGTGGAAGAGTCAACTTATGTGGCGTGTCTTTTTTACTTCCGCTATTGTGGCAGTGGTAGTGCGTACTGCAATGGGATGGTGTAAGAGTGGAAAGTGTGGGCATTTTGGCTCGGGTGGTTTTGTTATATGGGACATATCAGAGTTGATACTCAGACTCTTCTCTTTCCCTATTGTTATACCCTACTGTGAGCTTTTACAGTTTGTCTAAGTTCTATTTGTTGTTATTTCTTTTCTGGACAGTGGTCAAGAAGACTACTCTTTTGGGGAATTACTTCCAATGGCTGTTATTGGTGTTATTGGTGGTCTACTTGGTGAGTAACCATATCCTTACCCTGACATTGTCTTCTTTTCCATTTTCATTTAATTGCAAAAAATTTTTTATTTGTTTAATTTCGTCGCTCTTGAATTTTCAGGAGCATTATTTAACCAGCTCACACTTTATATTACTAAATGGCGCCGAAATTACTTGCACAAGAAAGGCTCCCGAGTGAAGGTAAAATTTAGGATAATCATGGAATCCTGTTCTTTCCTTTTTGGTTGTGCACTATTATCTCAAATTTCAATTTGTATACTCCAATTATAATTATAACATTGTCACAGATTGTTGAAGCATGCCTAGTCTCTGTGATAACATCTGCTATTTCTTTTGGATTACCACTTCTAAGAAAATGCAGTCCATGCCCTGAATCAGATCCTGACTCTGGTATTGAGTGCCCACGGCCTCCGGGAATGTATGGAAATTATGTAAATGTAAGAGCTAGCCTTGACATTCACTCTTTTTGGTGATTTTATTTTGTATGTCCTCATCTCAAAAATTTTCATGATCACAACTTGAACGTAATAGGTTTAGTACAACACAGTGTACTTTCTGCAGATGACCAAGATATTCTGATTTTGATTTTCTGACTTGCAGTTTTACTGTGGCAAGAGCAACGAGTACAATGATCTTGCAACAATTTTCTTTAATACTCAGGTATCATCAGAATTGTGAAAGCCCTTCTTCATTGCTTTACATTTGGGTTTCACATGTCGGTCCATTTTTTCATTTTAATGCAGTTATAATGTTCTTACAGGATGATGCTATAAGGAATCTGTTTAGTGCGAAGACAATCCATGAGTTCAGTGCCCAAAGTTTATTAACATTTCTGGTAGTATATTTTTTTTTCCTTATTTTCACATGAGAAGATTAGTCATATCGCATCTGTGATTTTTTTTAAATTGATTCAATTGTTCTCAGGTCTTTTGCCAGGCACTGAGCCTTGTTGCTCTTTTGCTTTATGCTTTAATTTTAAAATTTGAAATTAATAGACTTTTCTTCTCCAGTCACTCCATAAGTGCTGCAGCTGGCTACCAGGCTGCTTTCTGGAAAAGAAAATTAATGCTATTTTTTTTTTTTTTTTTTTTGGCTACCAGGGCGCTGCGTTTCTGGAAAAGGGAAAATTAATTGCTATTTTTTTTTTTTTTTTTTTTTTTTTGTATCTGAAAATGAAAGTATGATTTTTTTTTTTTTTTTTTTTTGTATTCTGAAAATGAAGTATGATGATATTTTTCAAAGTCCAAAATTTTAATTACTACAGGTCCACAATAAAGTCTCAGGAAGCTTTAGGTCTAGGTTGTTCGGAATCAGAATGGGGGATCTGTCTTGTGTATACATTTGATGGTTGTTCTTATTTTTATATTTTGAATTTCTCAAGAAAGAGCTCTAATTTACCTCCTGATGTCTTTTGTACAGAACTCAGCACTTTCTTTCTTATTTTCATCTTTGTAGTTTGTTCTGATACTCATTTTGGTTATCTAAATCCAATCCAGTTTCTTTTATACTATCTACTTCCCTGCTTATTCAGCTTATGCTCTCTGACCTTATTATGTTGTTGATTTTTTTTTTCCAATTATTTTATGGTTAAACTAACCAGAAGAGGGTTTATGATCATATTTTAATATCTTCATCCAATTGAGTGAATTTTGTGCATCTGTTTATAATGTTTACAGGTGATGTTTTATACCCTAGCTGTGGTGACATTTGGCACAGCAGTTCCTGCTGGTCAGTTTGTCCCTGGAATAATGATAGGATCAACATATGGACGCATTGTCGGCATGTTTGTTGTTAAATTTTACAACAAGCCCAACATTGAGGAGGGAACGTGAGTCTCTTGCTTTGGTTCTGTGAAATTTTCAACAGTAAGACGTATTTCGTTGATGACACATTTTCTATGCACTCACAAAAGCTTTGCTTTTATGCTGGATAAAAAACAATAACCAACTCATGGTTTTTTTCTTTTTTTCATGCATATCATAAAATTGTCCCTCATTTATTTATTTATTTATTATACTGCATTCCTTGCTCAATATGGTTGACTTTTACCTTCTATCCATGAAAAACTATTGCCTCAATACTATTTTCTTCTTTCTGAACTATGCTGTATGCGTCCTGGTCAACTTGTAGATATGCTTTGTTGGGCGCTGCTTCCTTCCTTGGAGGTTCTATGCGTATGACAGTCTCATTATGTGTCATAATGGTTGAGATCACAAACAACTTGAAGCTTTTACCTCTCATCATGCTTGTCCTCCTTATATCAAAGGTAAGCTTTTGAATTGCTTAACATATTTATTGATGAATGTTCTATAAAATCAATCTCATCTTTCCTCTGCAGGCCGTTGGTGATGCTTTTAATGAAGGTCTATATGAAGTTCAAGCTGAATTGAGAGGCATTCCATTACTAGATTCTAGGCCTAAATATCAAATGAGAAAAATGACTGCAAAGGAAGCTTGTGGAAGTCAGAAGGTTATTTTCATTTCAACTGCTTCTCATTTGTGTCTCCCTTTCGCTGGGCGGTTGTTTCAGATACCATCTTGATTGTGTAAAATGAACTACCATGAAGTATATAAATTGTGACTGCTATTGGCATGAGCAATTGACATTTGAACTCTTCAAGCCAATCCTTTTTGTCTTGGCTTTCTTATTTCTTTTCCTCTTCTATTGTGCTGCACACCATCTTCAACTCATTGTGTTTGCTCTTCCATCATTTGAAGGTTGTCTCCTTTCCTCGGGTTGCTAAGGTTGCAGATGTAGTTTCTATCTTACGAAGCAATAAACACAATGGTTTTCCTGTAAGCTTTGCACGGATCTTTGTCGTCTTCTGTTTATGCATGGGATTTCTAAACTATATTCTAATACTGTACTTGCACGTAGGTGATTGATCACACAAGGAATGGAGAAACCCTTGTAATTGGACTTGTTCTTCGCAGGTAGAACTCTTAATTCTCTTTTGGTTTGTGTTGTT
Source organism: Jatropha curcas (assembly GCF_014843425.1). The sequence continues at coordinate 224,393 of NW_023590626.1, read as the reverse complement.
TTATTCATTAGAAGCAGAGGCCATGCATCTAATTTAATTTTTGGTTTCCTTGGCAGCCACTTGCTAGTGCTTCTTCAGTCTAAGGTAGATTTTCAGCATAGTCCTTTGCCTTGTGATCCTAGAGGTGCTTCCAGTACAATCAGGTAAAGGGAAGCTTAATACTAGTTATCCTTGCTGTTACTTGATTGACCTTCACACTTGCTGAAACAAGTGGATTCTATCTCAGGCACAATTTCGGTGAATTTGTGAAACCTGCCTCCAGTAAAGGAATTTCCATAGATGATATTCATCTCAGTTCAGATGACTTAGAAATGTACATTGATCTTGCCCCATTTTTGAATCCTTCTCCATATGTTGTCCCTGAGGACATGTCTTTAACAAAGGTGAACCACTTTTTTCCTATTTGTATTTCATAATGTTGCATATGGGGTCTGGGAGTCCCCCAGTTTGTATGATATATTATGCATTTTGCCAATGGCATAGGTATATAATCTTTTCCGCCAGCTAGGATTAAGACATATATTCGTTGTTCCTCGTGCTTCACGTGTGATTGGCTTGATTACCAGAAAGGATTTGCTTATTGAGGTAGGTCGGCATTAATTTCTTCCACATTTTAAATTTAACTGGTCCAGTGTAACGATTGTTCTGTGGCGATTTGTATTATAGGACAATGAGGATTCAGCTAGTATGGAGCTCCAATCAACTAGTGTAAGGTCTCTATGCTGCTCTACTCGTGTTTTCTGTTTGTTCTAATGCATATGCATCAGGGAATTTTTAATTTTATTCAGGACAAGCTAAATAATCCTTTACTTCTGCGTCATAACCATTCAGAATGAATGTAAATTATGATAATGTTTCTTTAAATGCACTTGTCTTTTTAGATCATTGGTGCTGTCAAGCAACATGGTGTCTACTAGATCCCTAATTCATAGATGTATAGCAGTAGCGGCATTAGGAGTTTGCCTGTCAAGGCAACATGAAAAGTTTTCTTCTCTCTTCACTGTCTGTGAAATGGACATGCATATTAAATATCCACACTTTAGGGTGTTGATGTTTTTACCATTTCGGTATTTTCCCTATTTCCTTATTCATGCCTGGTGTTGCTTGATTAAATTTATTATAGACAGCCATTGGGATTGTATCCCAGTGGTCAAGTGTTTGCCCGGTGTTGCAACAGGAGAAGTTATATTACTTTGAGAATTTCCGATGTTTAAGGAAAAAAAAAAAAAACACTGTTACCAGTATTTTGACACGCCAAAACCTTATTTTCTTGTGCATTCATTAAAAAAAAAAAAAAAGAAATCAATTTATCTAATTATTCGTTAACCATCTATGCTGTTATTTAAGTTAAATTAGCGTGTAGTTTTGTTTTGCTCACTGTATTAGTCTGCTGAATTTACTGCCATAAGTGCTGCATTGATTGGTTTTCAACTTCTCTGATCATCTTTTTGATTATTGGTGGCAGAACTAAATATTTAGATAGAAGAATGTTCACTAGGAATACAGATGTGCAGCGCCCACTTATCAATGGTGTATTGATCCGAGATCATGTCCCTGCTTGAAATCGCCATCCAATTCTTCCTCATTGGATCACATTTCCAGCTGATGATGCTGACCGATTATATCCTTGAATACCAATTCTTTTCTCTCACTTCATTTTTTTTGTAATGAAATAGAATATAGATTCTCCTAGGCTTTCATCTCTGTGAATTATTATTCGCTGTCCCCTTCCATGCAGGGGTCGTGAACCACACTTGATCTTATATTTTTGTAATCTATTCAGATATGGGGGGAAAAAAATACAGAAATGCAAATGTTCTCAAAGGAAGCTTTATAGAATTATTTTGTTAGAATGGATAATGCGTTCATGAATTCTGCAAGTGTTCGTGACCAGAGTGAATGGTTCGATGTGAAGTACTTATTATTGAAAAATGAAATAAGATTATTTTATTGGTTTAAATTTAATGCATTAATTGTATGATACACATATTTGTGCTTCTAAGTGGAGCAGCCATGCGATTATCCAAATTTTGAAAATTGATTTCTTCAAAAAATTTTGTAATGATGGTATTTTGTCTGGCCTAATGCGCCTTAAAAACGATATCAAAAACTCAGAATACAATGTCGTTGATAATGAGCCCGAATAATTACGTACTGTCGTTTTTAGGCCTGATGGGCAAATTTTTACCAAAGTAAACGGGTAAATTCTTAGCAAGCAAATGGAGATTAAGAGAATAATTAATTTTTTAAAATTATAAAAAAATTTTATTTTTTATCTCAAAATTAAAAATAACTAATATAAATAAAAATGATTGAAAAAAAGGATCATTTACTGCACTTTATAATTCAAAATAATTTAAGTGGGTCATTTAAATAGACGGTAAACTATTGAAAAAAAATAGAGTTTGAAAACTACTTGTCAAATACCGATGTGTCAATGAGAATTAATGAGGCGCTACCCAGTCTTTCAAAGTAAACGACAATAACAAACGCATCTTGCACTGTCTAGTTGATAAAAAAAAAATAATAATAATAAAATAAAATGGATTGTCTATGCGGAAGAATGTGCTAAATGCCTAAAAAATGAAAACTTTTGTGCATAGAATCTATTTAGACCTTCATTTAGTCTACCAATTAAACTAATCTAAATGATCTTGTGTAAGACTAATCCTCTGAATCTATAATGTGATTCTTGTATGTTTTTCATTAAATCCTCTCTAACAAAAACAGATAATGTTACAGTCAAATGTTTAAAACTGCTAGGACAGAACAGCTAACCTCTCCTAAGCAAACGCTCTGTCTAGTATTCCCCGTTTTTAAGTTTCTAATTTTAGCAATTCTTCCTATATAAACCTATTTACAATCACATTATGCAAAACACTAGTTCCTTTTGCTTTCTTCTCTAATTACCTTTGCTTTTCTTTGTTACTTCAATTCTGAGTTAATCAGTTTCATTAATCTCCTTGCATTGCTGAGAAGTTTAATTAGTTGTGGTTAAGGAAGGTAATTAAAAATGCCAGCCATAGTAATTGCCAGCAATGGCGATATGCCAACTTTCGAAGGAAGGATGACTTTTACAGTCGTCTTATGTGTTATTATTGCAGCTTGTGGAGGCCTAATGTTTGGCTATGACATTGGTGTTTCAGGTACTTTAGTACTAATATTTAAATAAAATAAATAATCTTCTTATAATTATTTCATATTTGTTGGCAAACTAATTAATTATTTTCTTGAATATAAAAATTGCAGGTGGTGTTTCAGCCATGGATGACTTCTTGGTAAAATTCTTTCCTTCAGTTTATGAAAGAAAGAAACATGCACATGAAAACAATTACTGCAAATATGACGATCAATATCTCCAACTGTTCACTTCTTCCTTATACATTGCCGCTCTTGTAGCCAGCTTTGTGGCTTCAAAAACCTGCACTAAGTTTGGCAGGAAACCCACTATGCAATTTGCTTCCTTTTTCTTCATAGCAGGTGTCGCTTTAAGTGCCTTTGGAGTAAATATAGAAATGGTGATTGTTGGCAGGGTTTTCCTTGGCTTCGGTGTTGGATTTGCCAATCAAGTATAACTTCTTCTTCTTCTTCTTCTTCTTCTACAGAGTCTGTTTCGCATTGCTGCTGAAACTGCTTAAAAACAAAATTTAGCAGCTCAAACAGCAATGTTGAAGAGGGCTTAATTAAAATACAAAGAAAAATTAACAGAACTGGCTCATTTTTACAGGCAGTGCCACTATTTCTTTCAGAGTTAGCTCCAGCGAAAGTCCGAGGAGCGCTAAATATTTGTTTCCAACTCTTCATAACAATTGGAATATTGCTTGCAAATATTGTGAACTACTTCGTGGGTGAGATTCACCCATACGGATTTAGAATTTCACTTGGACTTGCAGGCGTACCAGCTTTGATGCTTGGTTTAGGTTCATTAATCATAGTTGAAACACCAACAAGCTTGATAGAGCGTGATAGAGTAGAAGAAGGAAGAGCAGTACTCAAGAAAATCAGAGGAATTGACAATGTCGATCCTGAATTTGATTCTATAGTACACGCTTGTGAGATTGCTAGGCGAGTGACAGACCCTTATGCCAAACTCATGACAAGACCAAGCAGACCACCACTAATCATAGCGATTATGTTGCAAATTTTCCAACAATTCACTGGAATTAATGCGATTATGTTCTACGCACCTGTTTTGTTTCAGACAGTTGGTTTTGGAAATGATGCAGCTCTTCTATCGTCCGTTGTAACAGGAACTGTTAATGTTCTGTGCACTATTGTTTCTGTTGTGGTTGTAGATAGAGCAGGAAGGAGGATTCTTCTTATTGAAGCTTGTTTACAAATGCTTATTACACAGACAGTTATTGGAGTTATATTAATGAAGGATTTGAAACCCACTGGTGATTTACCAAGTTCGGAGGCATTAATTGTGGTGGTTATGGTATGTGTATTTGTTGCTGGTTTTGCTTGGTCATGGGGTCCCTTGGGTTGGTTAATCCCAAGCGAAACGTTTCCTCTTGAAACAAGAACAGCTGGGTATTCATTTGCAGTTAGCTCTAATATGCTCTGCACATTTATAATCGCACAAGCATTTTTGTCCATGCTCTGCAAAATGCAAGCTGGGATTTTCTTCTTCTTCGCAGCTTGGATTGTGGCTATGATGGTATTTGCTCTGTTTTTCATTCCTGAGACTAAAGGTATTCCCATTGATGAGATGGTTGATAGAGTTTGGAAGCAGCATTGGTTCTGGTATAGATTCTTTGACGATGAACATGATGGTCCTGTCAAGAAACCAGCTAAGATGATTCACACTCATATGCCTTGAGATTTTCAGAGCAACCTGAGGAGTTCAATAAGGGGAAGAAAGAAAAAACAGAAAAAAAGGAAAAAAAACAATGAATAATGGAATCTTTAATCTTGTCTTTGTCATTGTGATTAGGCAAAGAATTTGGTGAATAATGTAACCAAATACACACTGCCAGTTTCAGCTAGATGGAACGGAAAGGTTTTATTGGAAAGGAAAGCTGTCCCAGTTGTGTATTTCATTTCATGTTTGACGTTTCAATGATCTGAGAAATAAAAAGACAAAAAAAAAAAAAAAAAAAAAAAGCATTTTCAGAGGGCAACCCTGATGGCAGTCAACTCAAGGGAAGAATATAGTAAAAAATACTAGACAAAAAAGGGAAAAAAAACAATTGAATAATGGAATCTTCTTTACAATGTCTTGTCTTCTGTCCATTGTGATTAGGCAAAGCACACCCTTTGAAGCCCGTGTGACGATAATGTTAACCCAGAATACCACACCTGGCCTCAGTCTTCAAGCCTATGATGGACGCGGTAAAGGTTTTTATTGGAAAGTGGAGACGTAGCGTGTTCCCAGTTGTGTATTTCCATTTCATGTTGACGTTTCAATGATCTTGAGAAATTAATAAAAAGACAAAAAAAAAAATAGTAAAAAAAAAAACAAAAATCTCGTCACCCTACCATCTCTTATCCTCATTTTGCTTTCAGTTCTATTACCTTTTATTGGACTATTATCTAGATAAAATAGTTCTTTTGAGATTAAACGAACTAAATAAAATATCGAGCTACATATTTTCTAGATTTAGGCAACAGATGCATAAGGATTTGTTTTAAAAGAAAGAAAAAAAAAAGTTACATATATACCTATACTTATATAATGATTTTATTTTAAATTTACCGAATTTCTGAGCTTAACATGTTGGAAGCTTTAATCGGCTTTCATTTATATAATATTTATTTTAAATTTACCCGAATTTCTGAGCTTAACATGTTGGAGCTTTAATCGGCTCATTTACAGTCGCTAGAGGCACATGCACACACGTTAACTGTTCAAAATCTTCACATTTTCTTTTTCATAAATATTTGTTATCTCAAAAAAAAAAAATAAATAAATAAATAAAGCCTAAGACAGTAATTAACCTTACAAATTCCAATAGGATTACGATCAGGATAAAACCTTGTAGGAAAATAAAAAATATATCAAAGAAACTTCCAGTTAAATATGCATTATTTCCTAATTTAGAAAATTAAATAATATTCTAAATTAGAGGGAAAACCCTATTCCCACCAATATCAGAAAAAAATCGTTGCCTTCATTGTTGAGAAATTCTTCCTTTATGGCAGGAAGACATACTATATATAAATATATGTGGAAAAAGAAATGAACAGACCATTTTATTTTTCATTGAGTGGAGTGACAGAAAACTAAGAGAAAGAGAAAAGAAAAGATATGGCAGAAAGAACAGAGAGAACAGTCACATAAATAGAAAATGATGGTGGTGGTGGTGATGAGAATTATCCATGGAAGATGAATCTTTATGTTGCTGTGTGTTGGATTCTTGCTGCCTTTGGCGGCTTAATGTTCGGTTATGATATTGGAATTTCAGGTTCTTACATACTCTCTATATTGTGATTCGTTATCATATTTTTTACTTTTGACTGTATCGCTTTATGTTTTATATTTTCATTGTGTATTATTCTATTACCAAAAGTTACTGCTACAGAGCTACTTGGACCCGTTAATTCTTTCTTACTAATTAAAATTTTTAATATTTTTTATTCATTATTAATATTGCAATCAGATAACAAAAATAGTTTTTTAGAAAATATTTTCCCGAATTAAGTTATTTTCCAAAAAAAAAAAAAAGAGTTTGGTAATGACAAAATTTTATTTTTCATATTTTCAGTTTTATATAAATTTCAATTAAAAAAAATATTTTTCCTATCAAAATTGTTCGCATGTTAAAAAAAAAAAAAAAAAAAAGCTCTTTCATTATTTAACACGGTATTTGCCAATCAGATAACAAAAAATTAGTTTTTAGAGAAATAAATTTCTTCCCGAAATTTATAATTGATTTTTCCAAAAACAAAAAAAAGAAGCTTTGTAATGGTAACATCATAATTTTTTATTTTTTTTTCACCTGATGTTGCAGTCTTGATATAAATCCTCTCGAATTAAAAAAAATATTTTCACAAACATTGTTTCGCATGTTTAATAAAAAAAAAAAAAAAAAAAGTCAATTTTCTACTTCCAAAGTATGGTATCGATTCCAGATAATTATAATGCACTTTGTTGTTATTTTTTTTTACTAATTTACTTCAATTATACTGTGTTTATGACAAGATGTGACGGGCAAAAACTATAATTAGTTGACCAGATTTTGTAATTAGGCAATAGGTTAGGACCAGTGTTGTAGGTACAAAAAAAAGAATTCGGGTTGATTTATTTACTGTTTTTGGGAAACCCAACTCCTGATATGTTCTGACTTTTAGGGATTGACAAAGCTATGTGGATGATTTTTTTGATAAACTTTCTTTCTTCTTGGCAAAGGAAAGACAATTACTTGCACAAATATGACAATCAATCATCTTTCAGCTTTTAAATGTCAACAAAGACTAAAATTAATTAGTTAATTATCTTTCAGCCTTGTTTCACCCACCTTACTCTTCACGTCTTACCGTCATGCTCGCACTTTTTTGCAAGCTTCGGGCCGCCGGCGCCTCTGCAAAAGGTCAATGAGTCTGGCTCAAAGTTTGCGACGCGCCGGAAACACCCACATTATTTTTCTTGTCATCAGTTTGTCTTTCCCGCAAGCCGCAGCTTCTCTCTCACGCCTGCCTCGCTTGGGGCTCACCTAAGCAAAAAAAAAAAAAAAAAAAGTCAATTTTCTATCCAAAGTATGGAGATAATAATTATAATGCACTTGTTTTTATTTTTTTTACTAATTACTTAATTTATGTGTTTATGAAGATGAGGCAAAAATTAATTAGTTGACCAGAATTTTGTATAAGCATATAGGTTAGGGCATTTTAGGTAAAAAAAAAAATTGATTTATTTATTTTTTGGAAACCCAACTCTGATATTCTGATTTTAGGTGGATTGACAGCTATGGATGATTTTTTTGATAAACTTCTTTCCTTCTGCAAAGGAAAACAATTACTGCAAATATGACAATCAATATCTTCAGCTTTTAAATGTCAAAAAAAATATATATATCTTCAGCTTTTCACATCTTCACTTTACCTTGCTGCACTTTTTGCAAGCTTCGGGGCCTCAAAAGTCAAAAGTCTGCTCAAAGTTGGGTCGAAAACCCACAATTTTTCTTGCATCATTGTTTTTCCTCGCAGGAGCTTCTCTAAGCTCTGGCGCTCAAAGTCTCTGGATGCTGATTCTTGGCAGAGTTCTCTTAGGTTTCGGTGTAGGATTTGGGAATAAGGTAATAAACATTAGTTTCAGACAACATTAATATCTCTAATAATTCATAATTCCTTAAAGATAAATTCTTTTTGTTCAGGCTGTTCCGTTGTTCCTGTCAGAAATAGTACCAGTTCAGCATCGTGGAGCTGTGAAGATTCTGTTTCAGCTTTTCATTACTATAGGGATCTTAATAGCAAATCTCGTTAATTATGCCTCTACAAAATCACATCCTAATGGATGGAGAATATCATAGGGGCTCGCAGGTGCGCCTGCTGTCATCCTGTTTATAGGCTCAATAGTGATTACTGAGACGCCTGCAAGCCTAATCGAGCAGGGAAAACGAGGCCAAGGGATCAAAGCTCAAGAAACTTAAAAGGAGTTGAAAATGTTGAGGCTGAGTTTAAGCAAATTGAGGCTGCTTGTGAAATGGCGACGCAAATTAAGGATCCATTCAAGAATCTGACGAGAAGTTATAGCATTCCTCCGCTAATTATAGCCATAGTGATGCAAGTGTTTCAGCAGTTTACAGGAATCAATGCTGTAATGTTTACGTGCCTGTTTTGTTTCAAACTGTGGGTTTCAAGAATGACGCATCTCTTTTGTCTTCTGTCATTACCGGACTTGTTAATGTTATTAGCATTCTTGTCCTATATATGCGGTGGATAAGATACGCAGAAGGAAACTGCTGCTTCAAGCTTGTTTTCAGATTTTTATTTGTCAGGTTTATACATAAAAACTAAATTAACTGCTCATCTTTATTAATTGTTATTTTACCTCTGGTTTTGACTTGTTTTGATGGTGCAGGTTGTGATTGGATTTATTTTGCTACTGAAGTTGTCAGAGACAGGGAGTATTTCACGTCCACTAGCAGCCGTTATAGTGGTTCTAGTGTGCTTGTACGTTATGGCCTTTGCATGGTTATGCCGTTCTCTTGGCTGGTTGATTCCAAGCGAAACGCTCCCTTTAGAAACCAGAATTGAGGGGTTTGCTTTTGCAGTTAGCACAAATATGCTCTGTACTTTCATCATAGCTCAAGCATTCTTATCAATGCTTTGCCAGATGCGTGCCGCTATATTCTTCTTCTTCGCCGGTTGGATCATTATTATGTGCCTTTTCGTTTGGAAATTGTTGCCGGAGACTAAGAATGTCCCTATTTATCTCATGGTTGAACAAATATGGAAGAAGCATCCTGTATGGAGAAAATTCATGGATTGATGGTTATACTGATACATGACAGTGTTTAATTAGTAGCATTGTATAAAGGGAGGCCACACATTATAACTACCAATTCTTGTTTTTATTATTAATAATGGGAAATTGGTATTTCTGGTTTCATATGCTTCTGTTGAAATGAATTTTTCAACTTACTTTTATTTGATGAAATATGAAAACCAGAAACCAACAATTTGAGATAGAAGAATAGCAGTAACAGAGATCGAAAAATACATTAAAGACCACAATTGTAAATCTAATGTAATACATTAATTATTGCGTTGTGTATAACAACTAGGTTCAAAATTTGGAAAAAATTAAGCAAAACTGAACACAAAAATTCCCAAAACAGCAATAGAAATGAAAGGTTTGATTAGCACGGCTTGATTGGAGGAAGGGCCCGGTACTCTGGCAGCAGGAACTGGAGGAGAGAGCGTTGAAGGTTGAGAAGCAGAAGCAGAAGCAGAGGGAGATGGGGACATTTCTTGATCATTGCGAGGGACGTTAATATCAATCTTCTGGCCAGCTTGGCAGTGGCCAGGTACACCACAGAAGAAGAAATGGTGGCCACGAGTTTTAATGGTGATTGAGTCATTGCCTGTGGTATAGGTTGCCAATGGGGCAGAGGCATTACATGTCTTGTACATCTCGTGCGTTACTCTCATTACGTTGTGAAATTGGGAGTTGTATTCGAAAACTGATCACAAACACCAAAAAATTACCTATTAGGAGTGACAGTAATGAGAATAGAAAAACAAGAATAGTATTTGAATTAGAGAATTAACAGGTTGTAATCTATCCTATGAAATTTTCTATACAAGAATTTATAGAATTAGCAAACTATTATTGTCCTTATAGCAAGATGAAAGAAATAACCATCGAGCGAGAGTCTCAAGCTTTAAATGTATAACAAACGCTAATCTTCTACGAACTTTACACATTTTGAAATGATCGAAAAAGTGAAGTTATCGTGCTTGCAAACGTACGAGAAACATCGAAGCTACCTCTGCTTTTCCTACAATTTGGCAATAGACAGATGGATGTGACTCTCCACCTACAATTCCAACAATCATGAAATGTCTCCAAACACCATAGAAACTAAAAGGTTTGTGCCGACATTATCATGCCAATACACACAATAAAAGAATAGTGCCTGCACTGTACTTCAATATTACCTCATTGGCCTTCTTAGTGAAACCTATAATTCTTTAGGTGGTTGATTTTCTACAGTTTAATTATGCCTCGCACTCACAGATCGCAAGCCTAGAAGGTACATTAAGCTTCAAAAGTCGTACGGAGAGGACGGAAAATTTTCCTCTCAATTCACGGAAAGTTTAAAGTTTTTTCCCAAGCACGGAAAACTTTCTCTCCGATCAGGGATGACAGGAAACACTTTTCGTGATCAAGATTCAATACCTGTAAGGAAATGATTTTCTTTTTACATTTTTTTTTAAGGAGAGAGAATAATAGCCCAAATATCATGGGCCCAACAGGTGCTGAGCCCATCAGTAGGCGGCCCCACTTCCAGAGTTCTTTTAACATAACGGTACACTTTGAGTTGAGTGGGCCATTAGCACATCATGTACAATCACTAGTGTTGGTCCCACAAAATCATTATGACACACACACCAACTCTTGCTTAAATTGCTTGGGACACTTGGAGGATCATATATCGCCCTCGTGTCAATCGTATTCATACGTATGATTCACCATGTTTCCCAACTTCCTATGTAGAACAAGGCGAAGTTCATTCGCCAAAGAAAACTAAATCTGATGACTGTATTTTCAGAATTACTATGAAATTGCGAGTTCTACTATCACAGCCAAATCTTGAATAGTCTAGAAGCAAAACAAGAATATACCAAGAACTAACAAAACCCAGAATCAAGATCTAACAGAACATGAATTGTGAAGTCAGTTTAATTAGTAGGTAAAGCAATCAATTAATGGGTTTCATGAAGAAAAGAAGGAAAAAGAAACAGAAACCCAAATCCAATTCCTGATAACAAGGTGAAAAATAAGATTAATTCTTACCAATAACATCACCAACTTGGAAAGTTTTAGTAGCAGCCCATTGTTTGTAGTCAACGTTGCCAATGGTGGTCCAACCAGCAGAGTCTCCCACCTTGTATACGACTGCATCGATCACCTGAGACATGAATGCCATTATCAACAGTAGAACCACAGCTAAATTGACTGAAGCCATGGATGCCAATGAACACTGAGTGGATATGATTGATGGGTATACGTTTTGTATTTTCGTGGGTTTGAGTTGGAGACCTGAAGAGATTTCTGCTGATCGAGGCGTTTATAAGTCTTTTGGACTTATATGAGTTTTGTCGCTGGGGTCATCAATCATCAAGTGATTTTATTTTGTGGAATCAGATTTTGGTCCCCTGCTTTTTCGTATATGTATTTTAGGAACCCCAAATTTCAGGAATTTGACAATTGTGGTCCTATATGGTAATGTTGCTCATAAGTCACTCATAATTACAAGAATTTAATTACTGGCTTACCCATTTCGGTGGCTTAATAAGTTATATAATTGAGAGTCAAAATATTCTGTAATTTGAAATATTTTGATCAACAATTCTCTTACTATAAAAAACACTTGGAGTATAAATTTAAGAATTTAAAATCAAGTTCTAAGGGTTTGTGGTTCACATCAATTAATTAATGAGTGTATGGTATTGGTAGGTTGTGCTTTTATTTTTTAGGACTACAGTTTTGAAACACTTGAAAGGAAAGAATGCTGGGGATGCTAGTGGGTGGTGTGATGGCAAGTGCAAAAGAACAACTAATTTATACACCATGAATTTATTTTTATTAGTTAGTGCTATAATCATAATGAGCATACCTACCATTATATTTGTTTTTCTCCCTTCTGGTAGAGCATTGTTGCTTTATACAAAGGTGAAGCAAGAGTCTTGCAGCCTACACAATCCCATAACACGTTACAAGCACATTTTGCTTATCAAACTCCATTTACCCGATTACTAGATTATTGCAAGCAAATGAGCTCTCTGGATGTCATTACAAGCTTAATGAAAAAATATGCAGAATGGGGTGCATTTCATTACAAGCCTCCTTTGTTAGAATGGATATTCTATCTTAAACGACAAATACATATTCCTGCTTATACTTATGTTTACACTTTACAGGATGAGATATCACATGATTCGATGTCTGTCTCCTTGCTTATCAACCATTTCATTAAGTTTTCACAGTTAAGCAAAATTTGCTTCGCATTTGATTGAAATAGTCAATTTAGTGGATGTAATGTCAAGTGTTAGGTTGGTTTTAAAGCGACCATTAGATAAAGAACAAGCCGTCAAATTGGTTAAATATAGCCTCCCCTCCCCTGCCTAAACTTGGCTTCTCAAACACTTATTGCCCATTCAACTTTTTCTTTTTAAATCGTTTTTTGAGGTTCTAGACAAGCAATCAGCAGTATAAGCCAAATTGCTCAATAAAAAAAAAAAAATGTAAATGCAAAACAGTACTAGAGAAACAGAAATTCTTAATTGCTCTCAAATTATATAGTAGACAACATGGTATTGGCAAAATAATATATATATTATATATAATCTAATTTGACTGTTTTGTAGAAACTATCTGCAATTTTTTTTACAACTGGGAAACGGGATCAAATCCATTTGAATGGCCATTTTTCAGTTTGTAATCACTGATAGTGTTAATTTTTATAGTATTTTTATTATAATTTTTACTAAGATTTATAGTGTTTTTAATTTATCTAAATTAGTTTTTATATAATATTGTTATATTTTTATTTAAAAGCTTCCTTGAAACACAACTCACTAGAGGAAACAGGAAATTCCTTAACTTTGCTCTCAAATCTTATATAGTAGCAGACGAACATTAACGGTATTTGGCAAAATATAAATGTATAAGTACGTATATTATATAATTCCTTTAATTTGATCTGTTTTTGTTAGAAACTATCTTGCAATTTTGTTTTACCAATGGTGGAAGAGAACTGGGATCAAAATCCCATTTGTTCTCTAATTTTATATAAATGGCCATTTTTTCCTAGTTTGTAATCACTAATAGATAGATATATAATCTGGGTATAGTATTTTTTATTATAATTTTTTACTCAAGATTTTATTAGTGTTTTTAAGTTTATTCCTAAAATTAGTTTTCTGGTACGTATAACACATTATTGTCTATATTTTTATCTCTAAAAGCGCTTCTCCTTGAAACACAACTTCACTTCTGCAATTTATATTTTTATTTAAAAGCTTCCTTGAAACACAACTCACTTGATTTTGAGGAAAAGTGTAGGATTTTGCAAGAAAAGGACAAAAATAAGGCATAACATGGATTAGCACGCTTCAGCCCGTGCTAAGGCGCACCGTGCCAAATACAAGGCAAATCAAGCAAGAGCTAGAGGCGCGCACGCCCCAGGCCATGCTGAGTAGCACGCTTGTGCCTAAATTGCCTCAGACTTCCAAAGAGATGCACGCCCCGCCCCGTGCCAAAGACCACGCCCGTGCGCGCACTAGAGATAGAAGCCTAGCCCGTGCAGTTGAAGCACACCCGTGCTACACAATTGCCTCAGACTTCCAGAAGTGCACGCCTCGGCCCGTGCCGCCTCGCACGCCCATGCTGAGAGCCCTAGACTTCCAGAGCCTGGCACGCCCCAGGCCGTGCCAAGCAAGAAACTCTGAACTTGAGTCAAAAATTGCCAACTAATTCCTACCATTTTCACAAGCCATAAACTTAAGTGTCCTACCATTTTTCAAACAAGATACTTTGGATAACTCTCTTCACATGCTAGTGCAAAGTTCAGCAACCATATCATTTGGGGAAAGCCATATATTCGAGGAAGCAATTTATGAGTTGATTTTAGAACATTGTACATCTCACACGCGGAAACTATGAGGGGCGTTAAGCCGCATGAAAGTTTGGGGACTTTCTCTCATGTAAACGGCCATAAGGGCTTGTGTCCCGGCCAGCGAAGTCTAATAATAGAGGGGAAGGAGCCATTCAAGGGCATGCCCATGTTTAATCTACAGGGTTGCTCACTTCTCCCATGCTCATCCAATAAGCTTTGTAGTATAGTTTTGTTTTCCTAAAGAGAGTTAGGCATTCAGAGAGTTGTTGCAAAAGTGTTTGTTCAAGGAAGTCATCTCAAAGCAATCTTCAACGCAATTAGTTCTTATTTACTAACACTCTTATCTTTGTTTAATTTCTTTTCATTATTCTTATTAATTATGAAATATTTTATCATAGTATTTATTGGGAGTCTTATTTAATAATGATGTGTAACAGACTAGAACTCTTATACTTAGGGGTTAGGGATGTAGCTTAATCTCTTGTTCCAATTTTGCAATTAGATGATTTATTTTTCCTTATTCAAGGTTATGATTTATTAGGTTGAAGCTTAATGCTTTTCTAGGCAGAATTTTCTCCCTTAGATTTGATTTATTTCAATTATCAAACTATCAGAAAGAAGGATACTTTGATAAGAAAAAGGTTAATAAAATACATGAGAAATAAGGAATTACTTGATGCGACGAAGGCTATAAGTGGGTTTGACTCATGGGGTTTTTTAATGATTTATCAACCTTAAATTGTAAATTCATGAACAACTACTAACTTAAATGATTTAATTCCTTTGATTGGCGTCTTATTGGACAGATAGGGTAATTAAATGGAATTAAAGATAGCGTGATGCAAGTACAGTACGAAAGAGCTTGTTAGGGTTGATACATTTCGGATGTTGTTTCCCCTACTTGAAATAATTAAATTGATCAATGAACTAAGTGAAATAGAGCGTTTGGATAAGAATTAAGTAAAGATCAAAACCTCCTAGTGAGTTTTAAATCATTGATTTCTTTGAATCCAAGTAATTTGGCCTTTGGCCTTTAAATTCTTTATTTTTAACTGTATGAATTGTTAATTTTATGAAAATCTATGATGATTCCTCATTTAATCGTTTAATATAAATAACAAATAACATATAATTTTTTGGGTACTTGGATTTTACAATCCTCAGGATGAAGTGAGAAACGTACTACTTCATCATATATGTACTGTGTAGGGGTCTCGATTCGCGTAAACACCTGATTGCGAAAATTCTCTGTCCGAATCAACGATTGAATTTCGGGGCAGATCCCTTCATATGCATCATCTCATAAAATTCTCGGACTCCGAGACCATGTTGCTTCCACACACTCGTTCTGTCATCTCGTTCAATAGGAAATGTAGTTTTTTGGATCTGATCCGGGCAGCGCAAGAAAAGTACGAAAAATGACCATGATGGAAGGCACCAACCAGAGAAAAACAAGAAAGATACCGGTAATAACTGTGATAAAAGTGGGCAAGAAGGCAAATGGAAAGGAAAGACTGTGCTGAATAGCAAAAGTGGAAAAAGCAAGGTTGACACAAACAGTCACATCTCTGACTCGGCCTGAACGAGTCTTCCACATAGTGACATGTTTCGCTAGGAATCGGGAGCCATATCCCTAAAAGGCCCCACAACGACCAACGGCAAAGGCGAGAATACAAAGTGTGCACCACATAGATCCACGAGCTAAATATTGGGCAGAACCTTTAAATGAAAGGTCTTCAGAATAGTCTTGTATACATTTAATGTCCTAATACTATTTATGAGCTAGTTATTAACTTGAGAGAGAAGACATTTGGATGTGCCAAGCTTCCCCCAGTTAAGCAGCAGTCGGAAGGGCGGCACGCTATTAACGTTTGTCAGCTGAGTCAATTGAATACTGATCCAACGTGAGACCAGAACAAATTCACTGGAGCTCCTGTTTATGACTGCTGAATGAGAACGAGAAGCATTCGGGCCCCAAACACCTAATGTGTCGAATAGGACCAGAGCAAAATAGAAGACATGATCGATGTTATGCCAGTGATTTGCTGGAATTCTGTTTGCAGAAATAATTTAAAGAGATAGGGAACTATTACGTCAGATTTTTTTTTTTTCTGGAATAGACATATGATGTATCTTGAACATATTTAGGAGTAAATACTACACTAGGAGGAACCCGCAGTGGCGACTGGCTAGTAGAGAATCTGGTGGCCCTGTTTTTTCTACGTTGTGAGGAGAATTTGTCTGAAAGCGGGATGTTGTTACTTCTTTTGCTAATACCGGCTTGCCTCAAAAAGTTCTTCAAAATTCGGTTCAGATCCTATCCTGTGCCTACGTGAGTATAGGTCCTGCCTTGAGAAGACGAGATTTTTTTCCTGTCCTGTTTCTTAGTCACAAAGTACCCGGACCACGGACTCCGGATAAGATGTTCGCGACGAGTTTTTCTGAATACTGAGAAGAGGCCCCTACAACGTCAACTTAGCAGAGCAGGAATGCCAAAGCTATCCTAATGAGAGCTCTCCATCCCCATATCCTCACTGTTTGATTTTGTTTATGTAAGACACAGCACAACAAGCAGGAACAAATACAGGAACAACCCTGATAAAGGAATAGAGAAAAAAATCTACTAAAAATGGGAATGTTAAGGCACTTTGCAGTTGCCATAATTACAAGGTTAGCAAAAAGAGAAATGCGATGGTGGACAGTATGAAGCTGAAGAGGTATGTTAGATGCCGATCACTCACGCCGTGTGTATTCTCGTAGGTGCCTCATCTCAAGGATAGGAAAGAGGCAACCTGCCGTGATCCAAGTATAGAAATTTTTAATTATATTAAAAGGATTATAGTGAACGAACTTGGAAGCTCAAGCAGTTTGGGGTCGAATTTATGATCAGAGTTATACGGTATTTAATTAAGGGTATATCGCTAGAATCAAAGACAACAAATGAAAAAGTCATAAGAATTTGGGGTAGATATGAGGTATCGACATGATATTCATAATATTTTTCATAGGAAAATTAGATTATTAGTAGGAGAAACCAAGGGCACGCAACGCATGTCATACGTCCCCTATGCAAGTCCATACCGAGGGTCATTTTTGTTAAATTTAAGGAGCTTGTTAGGTGTGGTTTCAAGGTGTACATCAGGGCCGAGGGTCAAGACCTTGTTCCAACAGCGAAGCTTCGATGATGTGACAGGTCCAGAAAATGACAAAGGAGTCAAGACTGGAGATTAATCAATAGCCCACTGTGCTAGAAGGATGGATATGGTCCATGGCGTAGTGGGCTGTTTATGGAGACCCGAATGCGTTATGGGCAGGACATGTCCGCCGGTGGGATAGCTATGCGGCCGTGACAGCACTGCGAGATAATGGTATCGAGACCGTATGCCTGTATTGCTGGTTTGCTTAGGAGCCTGATTTGTGATGATAGGTGCTATTCATTAGTCTGTGAGTGAATGTTAGCTCACCTAACTGGACAAAAGAGGGGATTAGGGAAGTTTCGTTTAAAAATCGACCAGAATGTTATTGAAAGCCGTTTTTGTTTATTAATGCTGGTGATTTTAATAATTAATAATGAAAGTGGACGAGCATTGGGTTTTTGGGTCCACCATTGATGCCTCGAAACAATTGGACAGCTTGAAATTAGTAGTGTCACCAAATTACAGGGAAATTGATTTGTCTATGAATTTCCTATTTTTTGGAATATTATTTTTGGGGTAGTCTATGAGGAGTGTGTCCAACAAATGCTAAAGTTATGTTGTGCACACTCGGTAAATTGTACGGTATAGTGGGGGAAAGGAATTTAAGGAAAAAAAAAGGGAAAAAGAAGAACACCTAACGCTGATTGCAAAAACACGACCTGCCGGGGCATAACGAGTAAAAATCCTGCCAGAAGTAATTGGACGGCATGGCAGGAAGGGTCTTGAGGCAGACAGTATGAAAACTACAGCCAGACAAGTTGAAGAAAATCCAGCATAATAACATGGTTGGGCCTTCTTCCCCTAAGACTGTTGTTCTTGGTAGTGTAGGATAGCAAGAAGGGTGACGAGTCAATATAACCGGCCAAGTACGAGATTAGACGATGTTTGAAACCAATTGAGACAAGAGCCACTCTCTGATACTGGATGACTTCTTGAATGAGTTGCACCTCGTTTAGTAAATTAAGGAATCCTTTGGTCTTTGGTCATAGTTAGTCGGTTAGGGAAAAGAACGTTTTTTCAAGAGAACCTGGCATGGATGTAAACCACACCGTGTGGATCGTGGGTTCTTGAAGCCATGGCCATCGTATCAAAACCCATAAACTGACATTAAATCTACCAAAGATCTTTTATAGGCGAGTTTATCTTTATAAAGCCCTTTTTTATATGTCACTTCCAAGATAAAAGAAAAAAACGCTTTTTTATGCTGAAGAAGGAAATGAAAAAACATAGGATTAAATGAAATGGAACATTAATTTCCTATGGTTACAGGAACATATTAATTGTCAGGGGTCTGGTCTCTTTAACCAAGCAACAACCGGGCAACTTTAGATCTCTCGTCAACTGGTTGTGGTAACTAAATTTCAAAAATACCTTTATGTTATCGTATAAGTTAAAATACAAGCGAAGGATTAATACGGTAAAATTCTAGCCCAACAACAGCAGCCTTTTTCGGCTGCTTTCGCATATCTACATACAACTCCCATTTATTGGCGGGAACAGAGCGACGCTGCACCTTTTTTTCGGTTCTGACTTTTTTTTTTCCGTTTTTGAAAAAACTCTACAAAAAAACAACAAGTTAATATTTCTTATCTTTCCTTTGCTGAGGTCTGGTTCTGGGGGGGAGTTCTGGTTGGTTCATTGAAGAAAGATATTTAGAGATAAGAAAATTAAAATTTTAGGGCTAAAAAATGGTAATATTAATTGAAAAAGAAGAAGCATATCTTATAGAATCTGAAACATCTGGGGGGGAGAGGGGTACTCAGAATGTCGTAAAACCAAACTAATAGAGTCTGCGGTATGGTATGTGTCAGTCGTTCTGACCAGTAGCTCAATGTCCATGTAGAATGTGGGCTAGTGCTCAAGAAGATGATCGCCGGGTGTGTATGAAATCAGACGTTTAGATCGGTTGATTCGGCGTAGGGTTGCTACGTTGTGCGTGTGGGTTGTCTGGGTGCGTTAGCTGAGGGCGCTACGAAAAGTGATGTGCGCATCAGGTGGACGGATAGGATGCTGAACTTGTTGGTGGCGTTGGAGGTGGCGGGTAAGACGTCATGGGCGTTGATCAGAGTGTGTGAGTGTGTGGGGATGTAATGGTTGCGTCGCGTGCTGAGTGTGTGGATGTGAAAGTGGTAAGGAGTTTGTGTGATGTACTCCTGACTGCGTGAGCTTGGCCGGATACACGGGCGGGCCGCTTGTGGGATGGGGACTGGTATTGTCGGGCTGGCGTTTTCAGCCTGCGGCGTCGGTGTGAGTAGGTGGGAGTAGTGGGATGTGTTAGAAGATACCCAGGCATAGGATCATGAATTACGAATACGGATCAAAAAAAACACCAAAGTAAACTAAATCATATAATAAAGACATATATGTAAGTGACCATACTAATATATAGATATATATGGTACAATAGTATAGGGTAACCATAAGTAGAGATCTGATATTGAGAGAGATTATAAGAACTGCCACCGTATATATAATAGTGCATAAGTTTTGGATTTTTGGCATATGACTAACTAATGGTCAGAGAAAGGAAAATTTCTAAGGTAGTACGATTTGGCAACCTGTGTAGGTTAGACTAAAACACAAGATCACAAAAAATTTGGTATCCGCAAAGCAATGTGCAGTGAGTGCTATGCTTCTTGGGTACTCTTATTTTCCGTTCAAGGTAATAATATATAAAAGGCCAGATGTTATATATAATATAAAAATTGAGTGGATTTTTGTTTTATTCCACTGTAATGTTATAAGGGGAAAGAGAAGCAGAAATAGGAATTACTATCAAGAATAATGTGAAGGAGAATAATTATATGACCAGAGAAGAAAAATAAAGTGCTTTTATGCCATTCTATTTTTCGTTTCTCAAAAAGTATATCCAAATACGGTTGTTAGCGCGGAAAATCAGAGAATAAGTGTTTTGCATTACAAGTATTATTATATGGACACGAAAAATAATTGAAAATAATTGATCTATAGCTAACTATTTTCGCAAGATAAATTTAATAAGAATTAATTATTTTTTTAAAGGAAAAACTGTGGATTAAGTTAGTTTAGGTCTACGATTGGTTCTGTCATACCTGTAGTCGTTCGTGGATTGCTTTTTATAAAATACTAATAATAGACTCACATGGCAATTGGGCAAAGAATAATTATGTATTAATTATAGTAGTCGCAACTAATTTGACCTGTTGTTTGTAGAACAGCGAGAACGTGTGATGCTGCATTTTTTTTTTAAACTGGGAAAACGGAGTCGAATACCATTTTGAGAGATATGGCCATGTTTTGTCAGTGTTTGTGATCACGCAGTGTTGGATTTCGGGCAGTCCCGTCATATGCAATCATCCATAAGATCTCCTCCAGAAGCCAATTTCCTGATGCTTCCACAGTGGACTATCCCTTTCTGTCATCTCTTTCAATAAGGAATGATTGTTTGGTCTCCAGGGTGCAACCGCAGGCAGAAAAGTGTAACGAAAAATGTACATGATGAGCATCCAAACCAGAGAAAAACCAGAAAGAATCAACCATATCTTGAAAATCGGCAAAGCAATTGGGAAGGAAGGCCTGTTGCTATAGGCACACTAAAAGTCGAAAAGAGTTGAACAAACGAACAGTCACACTCCTGACCGCTGAAATACGAGTCTCCCAGTGGAAATGTTTCGCTATGGAATGAGCCATCCTAAAGGCCCGAGAGAGCAGGGGCAAAGGCAGCAAACAAATGTGCACGACGGCATAATCAAAACTAGATATTGCCAACCCTTTTATGAAGGTCTGTTTATGATAGTCTGAACTTTAATTCCTAATACTGTAATGATTTTGGCTATTATTTACTATTGACGAGAGAAGAGAGCATTGTGGGATTCGCCAGCCTTCTCCAGTAAACAGCTACTCGAAAGAACACTCGATTCCCGAGGCCTACCTTCGTCCATGAGTAAATGCGGATAGCAAGCTGAAGTAGAATGAAGTGGAACAACTTCACGGTTATGCTCGCTGTGTAGTGGGACTTTTGCTGAATAAAGAGAAGCAATTGCCACCCAAGAACCTAATGTTTTTTGGAATAGGACGAGGAGCATGGAGAACATGATTTGCAATTTATGCTAGTTAGAATTGCGGAAAAATCTGTTGCAAAAACTTAAGAGATAGAACTATTACCTATTTTTTTTTTTTTTCTGGATAGAACATATGTTGTTGTTGTGTATTTGAACATATTTAGATAATAATTGAACTGGCAAAGCGACTGCTATAATGATGTGACAACTGTGGGCCCTGTTTCTGTTTGAGGGCAGATATTCTGAAGGGAATGTTTTAGTTCTTTTTGGACTATAAACCAGACGGCTTGCCTCAAACGAAGTTTTCCAGAATTCTGGTTCGAAGTCCTATCTGTGCCTCGAATCCCTCCACACACACACACTCCCTTCTTTCCAGTTTTCGCAGTCGGCACGCTCGGATAAGATGTTAGCGTAAGTTTCTGATACTGA